>SJYX01013967.1:16726-105689 GCA_006410675.1 Oreotragus oreotragus | reverse complement strand
GGGAGAAATATCAATAACCTCAGATATGCAGATGACACCACCCTTATGGCAGAAAGTGAAGAGGAACTAAAAAGCCTCTTGATGAAAGTGAAAGTGGAGAGTGAAAAAGTTGGCTTAAAGCTCAGCATTCAGAAAATGAAGATCATGGCATCCGGTCCCATCACTTCATGGGAAATAGATGGGGAAACAGTGGAAACAGTGTCAGACTTTACTTGGGGGGGCTCCAAAATCACTTCAGATAGTGATTGCAGCCATGAAATTAAAAGATGCTTACTCCTTGGAAGAAAAGTTATGACCAACCTAGATAGCATATTCAAAAGCAGAGACATTACTTTGCCGTCTAAGGTCCATCTAGTCAAGGCTATGGTTTTTCCTGTGGTCATGTATGGATGTGAGAGTTGGACTGTGAAGAAGGCTGAGTGCCGAAGAATTGATGCTTTTGAACTGTGGTGTTGGAGAAGACTCTTGAGAGTCCCTTGGACTGCAAGGAGATCCACCCAATCCATTCTGAAAGAGATCAGTCCTGTTCTTTGGAAGAAATGATGCTAAAGCTGAAACTCCAGTACTTTGGCCACCTCATGCAAAGAGTTGACTCATTGAAAAAGACTCTGATGCTGGGAGGGATTGGGGGCAGGAGGAGAAGGGGACGACAGAGGATGAGATGGCTGGATGGCATCACTCACTCGATGGATGTGAGTCTGAGTGAACTCTGGGAGTTGGTGATGGACAGGGAGGCCTGGTGTGTTGCTATTCATGGGGTCACAAAGAGTCGGACATGACTGAGCGACTGAACTGAACTGAACTAAACTGTCAATAATATGTTGATCTATGACTTGAGAAGAAGCAGAGACACAGAAAGGCTAAGTTGTTTGTCTCACATAGCTGGTAAGTGCAGGGATAGGATTCAAAACCAGACAGCCTGGGTTCAAGTCTGTGCTGTTAACTAGTACATTATAGGAAATGGACTGGTATGGTCAGGCCCAATTCCTAAGTAATATGTCTCAGTAGGTAAAGAATCCTCCTGCAGTGTGGGAGACTTGGGTTTGATCCTTGGTTGGGAAGATCCCCTGGAGAAGGAAAAGGCTACCCACTCCAGTATTCTGGCCTGGAAAATTCCACAGACTGTATAGTCCATGGGGTTGCAAAGAGTCAGATACCACTGAGCGACTTTCACACTGGTTGTCTCTATGGCCTTGGGGTAAAGAATGTATAACAAACAGCAAAGTAAAGGTTTGTGATGCTTCTGATGGAGCCAAAGCAGAGTCATGGACTCACAGTAAGCCTTTTTGCACACCTGAAAAAGCACGGTCTGTGCTACCTACTACTCAGAGTAGTTAAGAGCAGTACAGGACACTGATAGATACCAAAGTGTCATACACAAGTGGAAGACGGTTATTCATTGTCTTCCTCTAAGTTTTCCCTCACGGGCATAGATTGTTGTTGTTCAGTTGTTCAGTTGCGTCTGGCTCTTTGTGACCCCATGGACTGCAGCATGCCAGGCTTCCTGTCCATCACCAACTTCCGGAGTTTGCTCAAACTCATGTCCATTGGATTGGTGATGCCATCCAACCATCTCATCCTCTGTTGTTCCCTTCTCCTCGTGCCTTCAATCTTTCCCAGCAACAGGGTCTTTTCCAATGAGTAGACTCTTTCCATCAGGTGGCCAAATTATTGGAATTTCAGCTTTAGCATCAATCCTTCCAATGAATATTCAGGGTTGATTTCCTGAATCAACTGGGTTTCCTGAATCAACTGATTGACTGGTTTGATCTCCTCAAAGTTCAAAGGATTCTCAAGAGTCTTCTCCAGAACCATAATTCAAAAGCATCAATTCTTTGGCACTCAGCCTTCTTAGACTACACAGCCTGAATATAAACTCATTAAGGGCACAGTCTGAACTCCTCTTTCTTTTTAAATCTCACTCAGGGGCACACACAGGAGATTCCCATAAATATATATCAACCCTGTCTCAGATGGTTTTTTAGAAAGAATACCTGAAGCCCCAGCAATTCTGATTACTGTCTCTCTGGCTTACAGCAAAACCAGTTTTCTGTCTGATTTGATTATATTTAAATGAAACCCCAAGGCTATAATGTCTAATGAGGTGGGAAAGAAGCAGTTGCTGTTCATTAGCTTCCTAAAAGTCTATTCATGGCACAGGGTCTGGATATTGTCTTAGTTCCTTTTTAAGGCCTTTAGGGTTTATGTCTTTGGGAGATGAATGCCCTATTAAAGCAAACAAATGAAAACAAAAGCCAATTAATCGGCCCTTTCACTGAAGAATGGCCAGGTTTTGCACATAACATTCTTTCTTTTCCTTACTCACAAAGTGACAAAGGCTATTTAGGATCATAGTCAGACATATCTGATAACAAGCAATGTTCCATCATCCTGTTGACATCTTTCAGTTTCTTCAAAAACTCACAAGCAGTTCCTGATATCAAAATTTCAAAATAATTGAAGGAAAATTGAGAGAATAAAAGGGAAAAATAGACAAATCTACAATCCTAGTTAAAGACTTTAATACTCATCATATAGTAATTGATAGAATCAAGTAGACAAAAAATTAGTAAGGATACAAAAGACTTGATCAACTCTCAGTCAACTAGATCTAACTGACAAGTATAAAATATTGTACTATAGCCTGAAACCACATAATATGCATTAATATGCATAATATGCACATCAGTTCAGTTCAGTTCAGTTCAGTTGCTCAGTCATGTCCGACTCTTTGTGACCCCATGAATCGCAGCACGCCAGGCCTACCTGTCCATCACCATCTCCTGGAGTCAAACTCACATCCATTGAGTTGGTGATGCCATCCAGCCATCTCATCCTCTGTCGTCCCCTTCTCCTCCTGCCCCCAATCCCTCCCAGTATCAGTCTTTTCCAATGAGTCAACTCTTCGCATGAGGTGGCCAAATTACTGGAGTTTCAGCTTTAGCATCAGTCCTTCCAAAGAACACCCAGGGCTGATCTCCTTTAGAACGGATTGGTTGGATCTCCTTGCAGTCCAAGGGACTCTCAAGAGTCTTCTCCAACACCACAGTTCAAAAGCATCAATTCTTCGGCACTCAGCTTTCTTCACAGTCCAACTCTCACATCCATACATGACCACTGGAAAAACCAAAGCCTTGACTAAACGGACCTTTGTTGGCAAAGTAATGTCTCTGCTTTTGAATATGCTATCTAGGTTGGTCATAACTTTTCTTCCAAGGAGTAAGTGTCTTTTAATTTTATGGCTGCAGTCACCATCTGCAGTGATTTTGCACATAGGATATTCATTAATATGGGCCATATCTTTGCTATTAAGCAAGATTCAATATATTTCAGAGGATCAAAGTATATAGAGTATGTTCTCTCTCCATGTTCAAATTTGATTTAATGAATAACAATCTATAGAAAAACTCCATGTGTTTACAGATTAAAAAACAATAACCATGGGTCAATGAGGTAGTTACCAAGGAAATAAGAAAATATTTCTAACTGAATAATCTTAGTTTCACAGCATATTAAAATCTATGGAATGTAGTTAAAACAATGCACATAGGGAAATTTATAGTTTTAAATATCTTTACTAGAAAAAGAATATAAGATGATCATAAAATCAATGATTTAAGCTTACTTCAACCTGAATAATCTGGAAAAACAGGAGCAAATTACATTCAAAATATATAAAATAAAATAAATAATAAGAACAAGAACAGAAACCATTAAAAATTTTAAATAGACAAACAGCAAATAAAATCAACAGATTCAAATGCTGATTGAAAGGATTAATAAAATTGATTACCTACACTGATTGTGAAGCTTGCAAAATGCGGTTGAAACTTTATACTCTTCCCATCATGAGGTGGAATCTATGTTTCTCCCCTAAATCTGAGTTGGACTTTGTATCTTTCCTTTCCCCAACAGAATTTGGTAGATGTGTCACTAATTACTTCCAAGCTTCATCAGGAAAGGCCAAATGGCTTCTGCCTGGTTTCGGGGGGAATGATTGCTCTGAAGGAAGACAGCTGCTATGCTGGAGAGACCACATGGAGGCAACCCATGAACAGCCCCAGCTGAGCTCCCAATGCACACCCAGCACCAACTGCCTTCCTGTGAGGAAGCCATCTTGGACCTCCAGCCTAGCTGCCTTTCACGTTTGACACCTCATCTGACAGCTGAATTCCTACATATCAACAATAAAAGATAATTTTTTAAAAATATGCACCAGATTTGAACAGACACTTCACAGAAAGTAATAAATAAATGGCTAATATGCACATGAGAAAGTACTCAATATCACACGTCACTAGGGAAATATAAATTAAAATCTCAGTGAGGTACCATTTCATACCTAGCAGAATCACTAAAAATCAAAAATATTGGTAATACCAACTCATGGGGTGAAGTCATGAAACAACTAGAACTTGGTGCATTGCTGATGAGAGAAGCTGAAATAAATTTAACATGCATCTACCTATGACTCAGATATTATGCTCTTAGGTAATTACTCCACCAAAAATTAAATCTGCAAACTGAAACAAAGTCTACAGATGGCTTCTACAGGAATGCTCAGAGTAGCCTTACTCATAAGAACCAGAAACTATAAGCAATCCCAAAGTATACTGATAAGAGAATAGATAAACAAATTGTATTATCTTCATACAGTGGACTATTATTTAGAAATCAAAAGGGATATACTACTGATACATACAATAATCTGGACAGATCTCAAAACCTTATGTTGAGTGAAAATGAGTCAGAAAAAAGTACATACTTCATGATTGTACTGTTTGATTCTATTTATGATGTCTAAGAAACACCTGGAGTAACAGCCAAATTTGGCCTTGGAATGCGGAATGAAGCAGGGCAAAGACTAATAGAGTTTTGCCAAGAAAATGCACTGGCCATAGCAAACACCCTCTTCCAGCAACACAAGAGAAGACTCTACACATGGACATCACCAGATGGTCAACACCGAAATCAGATTGATTATATTCTTTGCAGCCAAAGATGGAGAAGCTCTATACAGTCAACAAAAACAAGACCAGGAGCTGACTGTGGCTCAGATCATGAACTCCTTATTTCCAAATTCAGACTTAAATTGAAGAAAGTAGGGAAAACCGCTAGACCATTCAGGTATGACCTAAATCAAATCCCTTATGATTATACAGTGGAAGTGAGAAATAGATTTAAGGGCCTAGATCTGATAGACAGAGTTCCTGATGAACTATGGAATGAGGTTCGTGACATTGTACAGGAGACAGGGATCAAGACCATCCCCATGGAAAAGAAATGCAAAAAAGCAAAATGGCTGTCTGGAGAAGCCTTACAAATAGCACTGAAAAGAAGAGAGGCGAAAAGCAAAGGAGAAAAGAAAAGATATAAGCATCTGAATGCAGAGTTCCAAAGAATAGCAAGAAGAGATAAGAAAGCCTTCTTCAGCAATCAATGCAAAGAGATAGAGGAAAACAACAGAATGGGAAAGACTAGAGATCTCTTCAAGAGAATTGGAGATACCAAGGGAACATTTCATGCAAAGATGGGCTCGATAAAGGATAGAAATGGTATGGACCTAACAGAAGCAGAAGATATTAAGAAGAGGTGGCAAGAATACACAGAAGAACTGTACAGAAAAGATCTTCACGACCCAGATAATCATGAGGATGTGATCACTAATCTAGAGCCAGACATCTTGGAATGTGAAGTCAAGTGGGCCTTAGAAAGCATCACTAAGAACAAAGCTAGTGGAGGTGATGGAATTCCAGTTGAGCTGTTTCAAATCCTGGAAGATGATGCTGTGAAAGTGCTGCACTCAATATGCCAGCAAATTTGGAAAACTCAGCAGTGGCCACAGGACTGGAAAAGGTCAGTTTTCATTCCAATTCCAAAGAAAGGCAATGCCAAAGAATGCTCAAACTACCGCACAATTGCACTCATCTCACACGCTAGTAAAGTAATGCTCAAAATTCTCCAAGCCAGGCTTCAGCAATATGTGAACCGTGAACTCCCTGATGTTCAAGCTGGTTTTAGAACAGGCAGAGGAACCAGAGATCAAATTGCCAACATCCGCTGGATCATGGAAAAAGCAAGAGAGTTCCAGAAAAACATCTATTTCTGCTTTATTGACTATGCCAAAGCCTTTGACTGTGTGGATCACAATAAACTGTGGAAAATTCTGAAAGAGATGGGAATACCAGACCACCTAACCTGCCTCTTGAGAAATCTGTATGCAGGTCAGGAAGCAACAGTTAGAACTGGACATGGAACAACAGACTGGTTCCAAATAGGAAAAGGAGTACGTCAAGGCTGTATATTGTCTCCCTGCTTATTTAACTTATATGCAGAGTACATCATGAGAAACGCTGGACTGGAAGAAACACAAGCTGGAATCAAGATTGCCGGGAGAAATATCAATAACCTCAGATATGCTGATGACACCACCCTTATGGCAGAAAGTGAGGAGGAGCTAAAAAGCCTCTTGATGAAAGTGAAGGTGGAGAGTGAAAAAATTGGCTTAAAGCTCAACATACAGAAAACGAAGATCATGGCATCTGGTCCCATCACTTCATGGGAAATAGATGGGGAAACAGTGGAAACAGTGTCAGACTTTATTTTGGGGGGCTCCAAAATCACTGCAGATGGTGACTGCAGCCATGAAATTAGAAGACGCTTACTCCTTGGAAGAAAAGTTATGACAAACCTAGATAGTATATTCAAAAGCAGAGACTACTTTGCCGACTAAGGTCTGCCTAGTCAAGGCTATGGTTTTTCCAGTGGTCATGTATGGATGTGAAAGTTGGACTGTGAAGAAAGCTGAGTGCCGAAGAATTGATGCTTTTGAACTGTGGTGTTGGAGAAGATTCCTGAGAGTCCCTTGGACTGCAAGGAGATCCAACCAGTCCATTCTGAAGATCAACCCTGGGATTTCTTTGGAAGGAATGATGCTAAAGCTGAAACTCCAGTACTTTGGCCACCTCATGTGAAGAGTTGACTCACTGGAAAAGACTCTGATGCTGAGAGGGATTGGGGGCAGGACGAGAAGGGGACGACTGAGGATGAGATGGCTGGATGGCATCACGGACTCGATGGACGTGAATCTGAGTGAACTCCGGGAGATGGTGATGGACAGGGAGGCCTGGCGTGCTGTGATTCATGGGGTCACAAAGAGTCGGACACGACTGAGCAACTGAACTGACTGAACTGAAGAATAGGCATAACTATTCTATGGGAATAGTAATTGGAAACTGCCTCTGGGTAGATGGAGAGGTGATGAATTGACTAGAATCAGGCACATGGAAACTCTCTGGAGCAACAGAAACACATTTTGTTTGGCATGTACATAAGTGTGTGTATTAGTTCAGTTCAGTTCAGTTGCTCAGTCATGTCTGACTCTTTGCAACCCTATGGACAGCAGCACACCAAGCTTTCCTGTCCATCACCAGCGCCTGGAGCTTGCTCAAACTCATGTCGATCAAGTTGGTGATGCCATCCAACCATCTCATCCTCTGTCCTCCCCTTCTCCTCCTACCTTCAATCTTCCCCAGCATTAGGGTCTTTTCCAATGAGTCAGTTCTTCACATCAGGTGGCCAAAGTACTGGAGCTTCATCTTCAGCATCAATCCTTCCAAAGAATATTCAGAACTAATTTCCTTTAGGATTGACTGGTTGGATCTCCTTGCAGTCGAAGGGACTTTCAAGAGTCTTCTCCAACACCACAGTTCAAAAGCATCAATTCTTTAGTGTTCAGCTTTCTTTATGGTCCAGCTCTCACATCCATACATGACTACTGGAAAAACCATAGCTTTGACTAGATGGACCTTTATCAGCAAAGTAACGCTGCAGAAACCAGTAATCGAGAAACCAAGCACTACACTTGCAGAGTTGGAGAACTCACGTTTATTACGTCGGCAGGCCCAGAGGAGTTAACACTCCAAGATCTGAGCCTTGAACAAAGGGGTTACAGAGTTTTTACAGACCTTTTATCGAAGGCAACACTAGCTGCTAACGGGCTGGTTTAAGCTAATGGATTTCGTGCACACGGAAACAGCAGTCAAGATGCAGGGGGGAATGCCTGACCTCTACACGGACAGGCATGATTAAGCAGATTTGCAGGGGCTGGGCAATTGCAAAGAGCAGGACAAGAGTAAGTGAGATAAGCTCCAGTTCCTAGTACTGTAAGTCCCCACTTTCTGAGACTACGTGACCTACACGATCCAGACTTTGCAAGGAACAAGCTGAGTTACAGAGGCAGAATGAGCAGGAGGTTATGTAAAGTTTTAACTTTTCCTCTTCAAAATCTCTGCTTTTTAATATGCTGTCTAGGTTGGTCATAACTTTTCTTCCAAGGGGCAAGTGTCTTAATTTCATGGCTGCAGTCACCATCTGCAGTGATTTTGGAGCCCAAGAAAATAAAGTCTATCACTGTTTCCATTGTTTCCCCATCTATTTGCCATGAAGTGATGGAACCAGATGCCATGATCTTAGTTTTCTGAATGTTGAGTTTTTCACTCTCCTCTTCCACCTTCATCAAGAGGCTCTTTGGCTCCTCTTCACTTTCTGCCGTTAGGGTGGTGTCATCTGCATATCTGAGGTTATTTATATTTCTCCCAGCAACCTTGATTCCAGCTTGTGCTTCATCCAGTCCAGCATTTTGCATAATGTACTCTGCATAGAAGTTAAATAAACAGAGTGACAATATACAGCCTTGCCAAACTCCTTTCCCTATTTGGAACCAGTGCACTGTTCACGTCTGGTTCTAATTGTTGTTTCCTGCCCTGCATATAGATTTCTCAAGAGGCAGGTCAGGTGGTCTGGTATTCCCATCTCTTGAAGAATTTTCCACAGTTTGTTGTGATGCACACAGTCAAAGGGTTTGGCATAGTCAATGAAGCAGTAGATATTTTTCTGGAATTCTCTTGCTTTTTTCTATAATC
This sequence comes from Oreotragus oreotragus, assembly GCA_006410675.1. Lineage (NCBI taxonomy): Eukaryota > Metazoa > Chordata > Mammalia > Artiodactyla > Bovidae > Oreotragus > Oreotragus oreotragus. Next base: position 96,765 of record SJYX01013967.1, on the reverse strand, counting down.
CACCAGATGTTGGCAATTTGATCTCTGGTTCCTCTGCCTTTTCTAAATCCAGCTTCAACATCTGGAAGTTCTTGGTTCATGTACTGTTGAAGCCTAGCTTGGAGATGTGTGTGTATATATAGGTGTGTGTATACAGTTGTCAAAACTCATCAAACCAAACACTTAAGATTTGTGAGTTTTATAACATGGAAAAGATATAACTAAAGATGTGTAAACACAAAAGGATACACTCACACAAACACACACACATGTGCCTCATATCCCACAGGGAGACTCCCCAATCCAGTCTCAATCCTTCGTGAGGAGGAGGATTCAGTCTAAGACCCCAACTAAATCAGGAGGATTCACTGTAAAACAGAACTAGAATGCACTGACCTCACTCGCCACCACCATTGCCCTGGGAAAAGGTCATAGATATCTTGCTGTGGTGAGTGGACGACCTGGCAGTTCTGGGGATAAACACCATGTGAGATCTGACAGGTCAGGATTAGGGGAGCTGTCAGCTCTCCAATGTCTGTCTAGACTCGTCTCTCATTGGACCGGGTGCCCTGCATTAGTCTGAGCTCACATGGATGTTTTCCTTTTCTGTGTCAACTCCTTAAGTAATTCTGCAGCTAAATAAATATCTCCCACCACCTCAGCACGGTATTTTCTAGTTATTTTAATGAGAACATTCTATTTCACTCTGCTTCTATGGGCAAAGTATCTCCTTAATGCCCTTTCTATCTACTCTTCCCTGTGTCTTATTTCACTTTCAGAAATGTTTTTAAGATGACTCTATGCCTGGGCTTTTCAAATTTTAATGCATTATGAGTCACCTATGGATCTTATTAAAATTCCAGTTCTGATTCAGTAGATCTGGGGTAGGGTCTGAGATTCTGCATTATTAAGTTCCCAGGTGGTGCCAATGTGTTGGTTTGAGAATCCCACTTTAAATAGAAGACTGTAATATGCTAGCAATGCAGTGAATGCTGTTTGCTCCTCTTATTTTCAGGGTAGGGTAAATTAATGCAGAGTGTGGTGTCAGAAAGATGGGTAATGAAAAAAGCAATTCGCTCTCTTTTTCTCCATCTCAAATCCTACCTTTCATGCTTCTTGCTACATAAGACAAATGGCTCTGTTTTCTTAAGAGCTATACACACCCGCCCCCAGTGACAGCTGTCTTCTTCTAAAGTTGTATCAGAGAAGGAGGGAAGGCAGGATTACTCATCCGAGTCATGATTTGCTCTGTCCCACACTGCAGACAGGAACACTGAGGCATGAAGAGGCGAATCTTCTGAACTATAAACTAATACAACCCCAAGTGTTACCATTTACAACCGCAATTGTATGGCATTAGAATTATACATGTTGGCCAGGATTGTCTTAGTGTCTAATACACTAAAATTAGAACCGCTCCTTTCCTACAGTTGTTAGATCCATGTGGCATTCCAGAAAGACTCTGGATAGAATGGCAAGGCATTTCTTTCCACCTCATGTCTTTCAGTCTCTGACTGATACCTACTATTTTCATTCATGAGACATTTACTGAGCATCTACGAGTCCTACGAGTCTGGGCTTTGTATACTTTTTGTGTATGCCGAGAAGAATAAGCTAATTTCTTATTCCAAAGAGGAGGTAGGCACACACAAAAAAAATGATGAGATAAAAGAGAATAGTTATCAAGTAGCTACTACCTCGGAGAAGGCAATGGCACCCGACTCCAGAACTCTTGCCTGGAAAATCCCATGGACGAAGGAGCCTGGAAGGCTGCAGTCCATGGGGTCGCTGAGGGTCAGACACGACTGAGCGACTTCACTTTCACTTTTCACTTTCTTGTATTGGAGAAGGAAATGGCAACCCACTCCAGCGTTCTTGCCTGGAGAATCCCAGGGACGGGGGAGCCTGGTGGGCTGCTGTCTCTGGGGTCGCAGAGAGTCGGACACGACTGAAGCGACTTAGCGGCAGCAGCAGCTACTACCTGGGGTTTCCCAGGTGGCGCTAGTGATAAAGAACCTGCCTGCAATGCAGGAGGCAATGCAGGAGATGCAGGTTCGATTTCTGGGCCAGGAAGATCCCCTGGAGGAGGAAATGGCAGCCCACTCCAGTATTCTTGCCTGGAGAATCCCATGGAGAAAGGAGCCTGGGAGGCTACAGTCCAGAGGATCTCAAATAGTCAGACGTGACTGAAGTGACTTAGCACACACAGCCACCACCTGCCGAGGTGATGTTGCCTATCTCAAGTGGCCCTGATAGAGGTGGGCACAGAGCGCTGAATTCTGCGGGGGAATGGGGAATCTCTAAAGTGGCTTTGAGCTCTGCCTTGAGAAAAGAGCAGGCATTCATAGGTGGCTAAGGCACAGAACAGGAGGGCATTCTAGGCAGCGGGAGGACGGCATGAGCAATTAATACATGATACTCAGGCTTCCAAGTAGTCCTGGGTGACAGGAGTGTGAACTGTGGGATGGGGAGGTGGAGTGGGTGGGAGGAATAGGAGCGATCCCTTCCAACTTCTGTCTTTCAAGTTTATGCAGTCGATTCACATGCATTATGTTACTTGATCTGAACAGCCTGCTCCTCCATCCCCAGTCACAGCACTAATTACCTGTCAGCTGGAATGAGGGAGGCTTAGGATACACCTAGGAAGGGCGAGAAAAGATGTTAATCAAAGCCAATTCTGAGAAAGTGATTAAAATTTCAAATGTGGTCTACAAGTCTTCTGCTTTGCCAGAATTTCAACGTGATTATTCAATGCAGTCCCATTTATTGAGAGCCAGTCTCTCTCCACAGAGGCTTGCTGAACAGCTCTGACATTTCAGAATCAGAGGCTGCACTCCCAGCTGGCTGAGCTGGCCTGACAGCTCCCTCTGCATCTCCAGCAATGACCTGCATCTGCCTGGCAGTGCCCTTTGTTTTGGACCTGAGGCTCTTGCATGCCTCTGCTGGAGGTCTCAAACACCTCTGTGCAGGCACCAGTCAAGATCTGAGGCCTCTCAGAGGCCCAAGGTATACAGAACTCTCAAGAAAGTTTGCTTAAATACAATGTTTTTCCAACATCTGTGTGTATTTCATGCACCCCAGGGTAGGGGTCATGCTTATTAAAAGTTCAAATGGTTTGCTCCTGATCTGGAGATTCTGAAACCAACTACTTTTAAAAAACACATTTTATACACGCATCCATTATACATCCATTATACAGTAGACATGGCTGAGTCCCTTTGTTGTCCACCTGAAACGATCACAACATTGTTAATCAGCTAAAAACACTTCTTCCTTGGACTTCCCTGGTTGAGAATCCACCTGCTAATGCAGGGACATAGGTTCAATCCCTTGTCTGGGAAGATTCTTCACACCGCCAGGCAACTAAGCCCATGCGCCCCAACTACTGAACTCACGTGCCCTAGATCCCACGCTCCGTGGCCCATGCTCCTAAAGCCACCGCAGGGAGAAGCCTGTGCACCGCAGCTAGAGAAAGTCTGCACACAGCAATGAAGACCCAGCACAGCCACAATTAGATAACAGATACAATAAAATCGAATTTTTAAAAGATGCATCTTCCGGTCTACTGGGATATGAACCAAGGCTTGAGAATATTGGTGTTAGGATTTGGAAGTTTAGTGAGAGCATCTAGACTCCCTCTCTCCACTTTCCAGGCTTTTCCTCACATGGGCCTGGGCTCAGTTTCTGACATGAAATCAAAGGTAACATTGGGAGTCACAGACCAAACCTCATCAAGTTCACCGTGCACAGCATGACTCAGGCGTGGAGGAGAGGATGACTTCTGTTATTACACTTTCAATCCAATTTGCTGTGGCATGTCCTTCTTGCCCCAACATGGCTGTGACGAAAATTACTAAGGGATCCAAGAGCCATGAAGGCCTCTGCCCCACCTTTTTCAGGGACCACTGCAGCCACAGAAGGATGATCTGAGCTTTCCACATCAGACACATAGCCTCACACACTGTCATCTGCTCACCCCCAGCAGCCTCTCTGACCCTGCATTGCTTGCTTGGGCAAAGGAACCTTTGAAAGCCATTTCCAGCCTGGTTCATGATGTAGTGCTTTGGAAAGTGCCACTAAGATGAAAAACAGCTCACAAATGGGGAGTCCTCGTTATGTTCAGTGCCACAGCCAGCAAGAAGCTGCTGCCAAGCAGGATCAAACTTCTGGGGAATGTTTCTGAAAAGCTGATGGAAACAGGGCCTCTGTCACACCTCTGTCACACCTCACCTCTGCGTGTGGGGAAAGCTCTCTTGGAATGGATCTTCATCGGTCTCAGAGACACACAAAATCTGTGTCTCCAGCAGCATTGCCATTTTCACTGCAGACTTGAAGCTCTATTTTCTGATTTCCACTGCAGAAAGAGAAGAGAAACCATCCAGGCTTTTTCTAAAATAATTGAAGCTGGATAATGGTGCTGTCTAAAAAGATGTCTCCCAAAGATTTCCATCACCCCCACCCTTGGCCTGAGCCTGAGCTCTACCTAATTACCTGCATAATATCCTTGGCTCCTGTGCAGGGGTCCAGGTGTCCTCCTTGTCCACTGGAAGCTGAACCATATGTTAGACAGCTCTCACTGATCTCCCTGGCTCCCCTCTTACCTACACAACTCCATTAGCTTGGGGGCTGACAGTTCTGCTAGGATATTTGTTTTACCTCTGCCAGATTTTTCAGCTAAGTGGCAGGGAGGGAGGGGTTCCCCCATCCAGAGCCAACTCTAGCCTTCTATGGTTCTGTCTTCCAATCTGTTAGGAAAAGGATCCTAGATGCACTTAGGGAAGAGATAATGTTTTCTTAGCAGTTGAACACTGCAGATCAAGTCCTCCTTGCCAGACTCAAAGCAGAGAATTATTTGTTTCTTTCTCCAAGTAAAACCAAGGTGTCACTGTGAGCAGCAGACAAATCTAGAGAAATGAATTCATACTGTGATTCAGGACCAAGGCAAAAAAATTTTAAAGTGTCCTTTGGAAACAAACAACAGTTGCATGAAATGACCATCTCTGTTGTACAGATGAACTTATTTGTAAAGCAGAAATAGAGACACAGACATAAAGAATAAATATATGGAAACATATGAGTGGGAAAGGTGAGGGTGGGATGAATTGGGAGATTGGGTGATATATATACACTATTAATACTATATTTTAAAAAATAGGTAGCTAATGAGAGCCTACTACTCTCAGAGAACTCTACTCAGTGCTCTGTGGTGACCTAAATAGGAAGTGAATCCTAAAAAGAGGGGATATATGTACCCATATAGCTGACCACTTTACTATATAGCAGAAACTAACACAATATTGTAATGCAACTATACTCCAATAAAATTAATTTTTAAAAGTGACTGTCTTTAATCCTCTAGTTATTTTCCCCCTCTACCACTATTAGCTCTCAATTTGAGTTTTCCTGGGATTTAGGTAAGGTTTCCTGAGATAAATGAGATTGAGCATACAGAGATGAGCACAGTGTGGAGGTGTGCACTCGTCTAGAGATCACCCGGCCAAACAAACCACCTGGAAAGTTCATGCCAGATTAATTCACCCAATGAATCAGTGATGGGCAGGATGCAATCACAATACAGGAAGAGCCAGAAACCTGGAAATAGCCTCAACACTTCCCTCTCTCTCTCTCATCCTTCACATCCAACCCATCATCAGTCTTGCAGAGTTTGACTCAAATATCTATTAAACCCGCCCTCCTCTCTCCATTTCTATGGCTAATGCTCTAGTTCCGTGCAACCCTCTCTTGCCTGAATGACTGTAACAGTCTTCTGATTAGGCTACCTGTCCCTCCCAACCTACTTTTCACATAGCATCCTCTTTGCAAATCTCATGCCATTCTCCCAATAAAACCCTTCAATAATGTATTTTTCTCCTGTGTTCCCAGGTGGCTGTGACAAAGAAGCCACCTGCCAAAGCAGGAAATTCTGGAGACCTGGGTTCAATCTCTGGATCAGGAAGATCCCCTGGAGCAATAAATAGCAGCCCACTCCAGTATTCTTGCCTGAAAAAAACGTGGATAGAGGAGCCAGGCAGGCTGCAGTCCAGGCAGGCGGCAGTCCATGGGATCACAAAGAGTAGGACATGACTGAGTGACTGTCTTCCCCATGCCCTGCTTTTCTCTGCAAAGTCTTAGATTCTGCATAATCTAGCCCTTGCTTCTTTCTCCTGCCTCAGCTCGGGACTTCTTGTCTCAAACAGTAGGCTCCAGCAAACTAAACTTCTGTGCAAACTAGACCATATGCTCTTTCACTCTATGGGCTTCCCTGGTGGCTCAGACAGTCAAGAATCTGCCTGAAATGCAGGAGACCTGGGTTTGATTCCTGGGTCAGGAAGATCCCCTACAGAAGGGAACAGCTACCCACTTCAGTATGGCTCAGCAGGTAAAGAGTCAAACTGCAATGCAGGAAACACAGGAGATATGGGTTTGATCCCTGGGTCGGGATGATCCCCTGGAGGAGGAAATGGCAACCCACTCTAGTATTTTTGCCTGAAAAATCCCATGGACAAAGGAGTCTGGCAGGCCACAGTCCAAAGGGTCACAAAGAGTCAGATGCAGCTAAGCATGCACTATTTCTCTTTCTCTCTGGGGCCAACATGTATGCTGTTTTCTCTGCTTGAAACAACCTTTTTCACACTCTTAAGCCCCTTAAATTAGTTATTTGCTGCTTGAAGTTCAGGTCTCAAATAAAACGCCACTTCCTCTAGGGAGACTTTACCAGCCCTCAGGGCAGCTGGGCAGTCTCTCCTCCACGCTCCTTTAGCACCTGATGCAGCCCCACTTCTATTCCCAAGAGAGCAGGGTCCATGGTTCTCAGGGTCACCATGGTACCCTTAGCCCTGGCCTCAATCAAGATCCTTTAATTAGTAAATTTCTGTATGGCTGATTTTTTTCCTGCATATTGCTGGAACGATTACAGCTATAGCTTATTTCTGTCCCATCACCTCAAAACACTTTCCTCTTCCTTAATGGGATTCAAGACAAACTTGTATCTTTTTCTCTCCTTTCCTCCTTTTCCCCAAGGCCAGCCTGTCAAGAGGATTTCCCTCATTGCATTTTGGTGGAAATTTTCGTTAGTGCCTCCTCTATACCAGTTTACCCCTTGAGCTATGCTCAGTCCAATTCAATCTCCTGAAATCAATGTATAATATCTCAAGATCATAGCGTTCTTGTCTGCACCACTTATTTGGCAATCAATCAAATGCTGCCTGTGATAGTTCTTCTGCTCCTGTTTTAAATTGTTCTTATTATTACTCAACATTTCACAGCTTTATAGCATGTCTCCTGACAATACTGTTAAGTCCCTTTAGAACTCAACTATCCTTGGGTCCCCTCACCACTTTCCCACAGGAAATCAAGCACAACTAACAAGGAAAGGTATAATTAAATATTGAATGAATAAATGAATGTTAGGTACTCAATACAGATTAGATCTGTTTATTTTTTGGACAGTATTGAAAGAGTTCACAATCAGCCTGAATTTAAAAGTGTCTAAAGGCAATGGTTCAGTGGTAAAGAATACACCCGCATCCAGAAGACATGGGTTCAATTCCTGTGTCAGTAAGATCCCCTGGAGGAGGAAATGGTAACCCACTCCAGTATTCTCGCCTGGGAAATCCCATGAATAGAGAAGCCTGGCGGGCTACAGTCCAAAGGGTTGCAAAGAGTCAGACACAACTGAGCACAACACACACACACAAAGGCAAATAACTGAAACCTTTAAAAATATATATATATATAATGACTTGGCTTTAAGGAAGGAGGCAAGACTTATACAGAATAAATTAAGCCAAACAGAACCAAGGCACTCACAATTAATTCTGCTGTTTCTATTAGCACTCATGAGAGAAAGAGCATCTCTGTAGCTGGGAGGGGATGATTCCTATGAGATGTCTCCCAAAGGCCCTCAAACCTCTAGTGACCCTCGGAGAGCTGCTGAGTGAAACAGCTAAGATTCTGAGGTTTTTGTCTTAATTTTGCCTTGGTCCTCTATCAAACAATGGGAGGAATTCTGCATTGGGGGTAAAGATACTTCAATTTTATTTTCAAGATCAGTTACAATTTACATTGTTTTGTTGGCCAAAACATTTAACGGATCTGAGCCATAGCCTTATATGTTTATAAAGATTCTAATGCTTAGTCTGTCTATCTCATATGCATGTTATGGTGATCAATTAGAGTTGGATAGGATGCACTTCAGAGGAGTTTAAAGAAAAACATTTGTGAAATAGTAACATCATTATCTCAGACCCACTGGCAAACTTTCTTGGGCTTTGGCTTCTCACCCCACCCACAATCTTCAATCCAACAATAGAGGATGATGGAGTCAAGTATTTGTTAAAGTTTTTGTGTGATTTACCATTGTAAATAATTTCTTACTGAGAAAAGAGTATAGAGGAAAATGGAATCCTCCCCTGTCAATGGTCTTTTCTCTAGATCTTTTCCATAGATAATCAAGTGTGAACTGTTTATTTTCATTGCCAAAAGAATCTCTTCAGTGCCCACCAGTGCCAATATTGTACTAGATGTATTGTACTAGATTGTATTGCGATGAGATAAATAAACCCTAATAGAACTCATTACGTGGTAGGGAAAATCCATAAACATGTCAACCTGATTAATCTGAATATACATTACAGCATGGCAACTGCAAGGTGAAAGGAAAAGAGAACAGAGCATGGATTTAGAGTTAGACCTGATTTTATTAATTTCAACATATGTAATAAGAGCCATTCTTGAAATAGGCACCTGCTATGTCAGAGGCATGAAGGACCCTGGCAGAGCTAAGACTGACTTCTCATGCCACTCTCAGACATCCGGGGCATTTCAGTATTGATCATACCATCCCCTTCCCAATGAAAGTACTGCAGAGAGCTATGTCTCATCACTCCCCCTCAACCCATCACATATCTCATAGATAACAGGCACTTCCAGGGCAAGGGCCCCAATCTATTGGCTGTTTTCAGCACTAAGGACAGAGAAACATCCTCTTCTCCAGCTCCAGAGGCTGATCATGATTTGGGGACTGAATTTTAAGACTACACCAGCCAGTTTAACCTAAAGTTTATTGTACTGGTGTTCTTTCCTTGCTACGCTGAATAGTCATATACCTGAAGCATTGGATATTGATTCTGCGTGACTTTACCGACCTAGATCCTGAGATATAGGAACTAAGTGCTTAGTGGCAATTGCCAACTTTTGTTGCTGTTGTTCCTAGGTCACGTCTGACTCTTTGCAACCCCGTAGACTGCAGCATGCCAGGCTTCCCTGTCCTTCACTATTTCCTGGAGTTTGCTCAGATTCATCTCCACTGAGTTGGTGATGCTATTTAATCATCTCATCCTCTGCCACCTCTTTCTCCTACTGCCTTCAATCTTTTCCAGCATCAGGGTCTTTTCCAGTGAGTCAGCTCTTTGCATCAGGTAGCCCTTCAGCATCAGTCCAATGAGTATTCAGGATTGATTTCCTTTAGGATTAACTGTTTTGATCTCCTTGCTGTCCAAGGGACTCTCAAGAATCTTCTCCAACACCACAATTCAAAAGCATCAATTTTGGGGGCTCAGCCTTCTTTATAGTCCAATTCTCATATCCATACATGACTACTGGAAAAAACAATAGCTCTGACTATACAGAATTTTGTTGGCAAAATGATGTCTCTGCTTTTTAATATGCTGTCAAGATTTGTCATGGCTTTCTCTCAAGGAGCAAGCACCTTCTGATTCCATGGCTACAGTCACCATCTGCAGTAATTTTGGAGCCCAAGGAAACAAAATCTGTTACTATTTCCACTTTTTCCCCATCTGTTTCATGAAGTGATGGGACCAGATGCCGTGATCTCCATTTTTTGGACATTGAGTTTTAAAGCCAGCCTTTTCAGTCTACAGCTCCTCTTCACTTTCTGCCATTAGAGTAGTCTCATCTACACGTCTGAGGTTCTTGATATCTCTCCCAGCAATTTTGATTCCAGCTTGGGAAACATCCAGCCCAGCATTTTGCATGATGCACTCTACATGGAAGTTAAACAAGCGAGGTGACAATATATAGACTTGACTCCTTTTTGAACCAGTCCACTGTTCCATGTCCAGTTCTAACTGTTGCTTCTTGACCTGTATGCAGATTTCTCAGGAGGCAGGTAAGGTAGTCTGGTATGCCCATCTCTTTAAAATTTTTCCACGGTTTATTGTGATCCACACAGTCAAAGGCTTTGGCTTAGTCAATGAAGCAGAAGTAGATGTGTCTCTGGAATTCCCTTGCTTTCTCTATGATCCAAAAAATGTTGTCAATTTGATCTCTGATTCCTCTGCCTTCTATAAACCCAGTTTGTACATCTGTAATTTCTTGGTTCACTTACTGCCAACTTTAGGACTGGCACCCTTGCTCACCTACAGCCTGGCTGCCTGGTCCTATGCCTGCTATTTAAAATCCATCTGCCTGTCTCAAATATTGCCTTTCCATGCCATGGTTTATTATTTTCTGTTCTGCTTTACAAATCACATTTCCAGAGGCTAATCCATGTGAATTCTATCAACACAGTAAAACTTAATTTATCCCTGATGCCACAGGAAAGATTAGATACCTGGATTATAACTGGACTGACTAGGTAAGGATTAATCAGTAAAGTCATCAGAGCAAGATGAGAGAGGACATATATCCAGTGAGCACTCTTCCATGACAGGTTTGGTAATAGACTATGAGCTTCTTGAGGATAGGAACTAAATTTTTTAACTACTTTGTTTCCAATACCTGGCACATGGTAGTCATTCATTAAGTGACTATTAAGCAAATGAATAGTTTACTGACTGAGCCGTTAGGGTTGCCCTAGGTATAGATAGGTAGACTAACCAGGATCTTCCCAAAACAGGAATTGAACCAGGGTCTCCTGCATTGTAGGCAGATTCTTTACCAGCTGAGCTACCAGGGAAACCTGTAATATGTATCTAGGAGTCCTACATAAATTTTATTTTATTTGAATAAGATGTGGCCCTACCTTCAAGGAGCTTACAGTCTAATAAGACAAACAGAGTAAAAAAAAAAAAAAAAAAAAAACAAGATATAAACTACAGAGCTATGCACAGGCTTTATGGAGGAGAATAGTACAAAACCCAGAGTGGGCATACAAGGCAAGTAGAATTCAAATAAAAGGAACAGAAGTGATTTTCAAAACAGGTAAAATTCTCACCTGTGTGACCTGGAAAAAGTTTATTAATTTTAAAAGTTTTAAAAGTTTATTAACTGGTCTTCATTGTATCAGTGTATAAGTTGATCATTCACAGAAGGCAGACCATTCATGATTCACTGTATCCCCAGAGGAATAAGAGAACTTCATTTCCTCCAGACCAGTACATCTGGCAAGTTTTCTCCAGCTCTCAGCATATTCTTGTCCTGGGTCATCAAGATTGACCAGACAGAGAAAAGTCTCTGGTTTGGCTTCCTTATCCCGTGCCAGGACTACTGTTCTGGTTTCAAGAATCTTGCTCCTAGATTCTGCCTCTTGATGTGATCCAGGCATCAGGAGATTCACATTCTGGTTCCAGCTCTGCCAGTACTTTCTGTGTGTCCTTGAACAAAGCAGTCTCCTCTCCATCTTTCCTACCCATTTCCCTTTACTCCCTAGGTGCTCTGTGAACCACAAAAACAAGGTTAGCTATCATGTTTTCCCACCTCCATTTCCTGCTCCTGTGGGTCCTCACATCTGCGGGAGGCTCCCTCATTTGCAAGCTCCACTTATAGGGATCCAGACCAGACTTCCAAGCTCGCTGAACCAAACCTTGAACTTTCCTTGCTTCCCTTGTGGCCCTAGCTCTCTGCTCCCCTTACACAGTGAGTAACCTTGATTGCCCATTAGAATCACATGTGGTTGTTTAGTCACTAAATTGTCATGTCCTACTCTTTGCAACTCCATGGACTGTAGCACGGCAGGCTGCAGCCCACTCTCTCCCAGAGTTTGCTCAAACTCATATCCATTGAGTCAGTGATGCTGTTTAACCATCTCATACTCTGCTGCACTCTTCTTTTGCCTTCAACCTTTCCCAGCATCAGAGTCTTTTCCAATGAGTTGGCTCCTCACATCAGGTGACCAAAAGAATCACATGAGAGGATTATAAAAGCACCAATGCCTGGACCTCACCCCAGACCAATTAAAGCTGCACCTCTGATGGTGAAATAAATATAGTACTACACCTTCTTAGGTGATTGTAATGTGCACCCGGGGTTGAAAACATTGACACCAAGTCATAAGTTTTTGGTGGCACAGATTGTCCACTCATTTTCTGACTCTAGAACACTCTCGGGAGAAAAGATGAATGGAGAATTCACCTAGTTCTGAATCCATGTCCCCAATGTCATCATCCTCACCTCTAATAGGCCCAAATTCCATCCTCACCTCTAATAGGCCTTGGTTTTCTCTTTGCAAAGTAAGAGAGTTCTACATAGCCAAGGGTTCTTCTTGCTCTAGGACTCAAGAATTATTATTGCATGAAGGATAATAAACCTTGGGATCAACCGGGAGAAGAAAAAAGGACAGTTTTTTTCTTCCTCTTCCAAAAACCTTTCTGCCCTCATCCTATTGTGATGCTATGTACCACACACAGCCCAGCACGCTAACACCTTGCCTGACTGTGGGAGGTGTGAGGAGCTTGAACTTCTGTAGAGCTATTTTGGTGCTGCCCAGAGGGCACATGATCTTGAGAACAAAGCGGATGAGGCTGAAATGAAACCCACATCATAGCTTTGCCCCCAAACCCAGGCACAAACAGGGAAGGGCTTCTTCTCCAACCAATTACGTTAACTATAGGAGCATTTTGACAGCAAGAGCTATGACCTCTTTTCTCTTAAACCCAGATATAGCCTCCAAAGAGAAAGGCAGAATCATATCAATAAGCTAATTTAAGCCTAAAGAATCCTCAAAGTCCTCTGGTGGGTGGGGGCAGGGGCAGGGGGGAGGAAGGAAATGCTTCAGTGTATTTATTGTTGTGATTTGGTTTTGGTTTTTCATCATGCACAAGCTTGTTTGTCTGTATATTTTATTATGGCCAAATTTGCTCCTTATATGGACTTCCCTGGTGGCTCAGACAGTAAAGCGACTGCTACAATATGGGAGACCCAGGTTCCATCCCTGGGTCGGGAAGATCCCCTGGAGAAGGAAATGGCAACCCACTTCAGTACTCCCGCCTGGAAAATCCCATGGAGGAGGAACAGGGTAGGCTGCAGTCCATGGGGTCACAGAGAGTCAGACATGACTGAGCGACTTCACTTTGCACCTTATTGCAAATTATCTTATCTTCCTCAGAATGTTATGCCAGTTCCACACCACCAGGAGTTGATTTATTCTTTTTTCTACATGTGTATCATATATGTGTGTATTTTTTTCTCTTTGCCACAGCACAGTAATGCTTACGTATGTTGTGTTAGTCCTGGGGCTGCCATAACAACATACCGCAAACCAGGTGGCTTCGACCAACAGAAATGTATTGTCTCTCAGTCCTGGAGGCCAGAAGTCCAAAACCAAGGTGTTGGCTGGGCCATGCGACTTCTGAAGGCTGTAGGGAAGGATCTGTTTCAGCTTCTATCTTAGCTCTGATAGCCTCAGGTGGTTCCTTTGCTTATAGATACATCATTCCAAACCTCCATCTGTACATATTTCTCCTGTGTCTTTATATCACCTCCCCTTTGGGCATGTCTTTCTCTGTGTCCAAATGTCCCCTTTTAATAAGAGCATGAGTCATATTGCATTGGGGCTTTATCCTTCTTTTGTTTATTCTCTCAGTCATGTCCAATTATTTGCAACCCCATGGACTATAGTCCCCCAGGTTCCTCTATCCACTGGATTTCCCAGGCAAGAATACTGGAGTGGATTGCCATTTCCTCCTCCAGGGGATCTTCCCAACACAAGAATCGAACCCATGTCTCTTGCATTGGCAGGCGGAGTCTCATTTTAATTTGATTACCTCTGTAAAGACCATATTTCCAAGTAAAATCACATTCTGAGGTAGTGGGGATTAGATTCCTGCATATGTTTGTTTGAAAACCCAGTTCAACCAATAATAACATATGTCAATACTCCATTTTTGTTAATTTAGTATAGAAATGACCAAAATGCTTTAAGTAGTTGGCTGAATAATAAATCCAAAGTTCTTTTCCTTCTATGCATTTGTGTCATTGCTAGTAAACATGCAACTATTTCTGCTTCTTGGGACCAACCATGGTATTCTTGAATATCTGGATCTCAGGAGGCCTTAGAGACCATCTGTCCCAACCACCTACCTATGGCTTAAACCTCCCCCAGAACAACCAAGACCCATGCCATTTAGGCTCTGCTCACACACCACCGTGCCAGGGAACTTGTTGGAGTCTATTCCTTCTGTGATCAGTTCCGCCCGTGAAAAGCACTTCCTTATACTGAACCCAAATCTCTCATTTTCGGCCACAAAGAATCAAATCCCTAATCTTGGGCTAAACAGAGGGCTTCAGATATTTCAAGGGTTGAGAGGGTGGTCATGTGTCCCATTTGTTCTCTACCCTGACTCAAACAGCCTTGATTTCTTCCACCCAGACCACACATAAGATGGAAGTATGATTTGTACAGAGCAAAAGAACAGTTACATCCTGTTATATTTCTACAAATGCAGCCTGAAATTACATTAACTCTCATAGCAGGCATCCCTCTAGCTCCAATTTCTGTGTTACACAGTGAACTTAAGTGAACTTTAAGTTCACTTCCTGTTTAGAGTCCAAATGATCAATGATATAGCAAGATCAAGTTATGTATTCCAAGTTAACTAATCCCAAGTAACGTCTTTTGTTAGGGGCTTTCATTATCTTCCCTAATCCTCACAGATAACCTGGGTGGTACAATAGATTTTCTGTCCTCCTTTACTGATAAGAAAACCCACTCCAATGTGGCTCAGCAGGTAAAGAGTCCACCTGCAATGCAGGAGACCCAGGAGACACAGGTTTAATCCCTGGGTCAGGAAGATCCCTGGAGGAGGAAATGGCAACCCACTGCATCATTCTTGCCTGAAAAATTCCATGGACAGAGGATCCTGGTGGGCTATAGTCCAAAGGGTCACAAAGAGTTGAACATGACTGAGCTGTCCCACATTGAAGGTCAGGAACTGCGGCAGTAAGGAGATACCCCTCGTCCAAGGTAAGGAGCAGCGGCGGTGCTTTGCTGGAGCAGCCGTGAAGAGACAACCCGCGCCCAAGGTAAGAGAAACCCAAGTAAAATGGTAGATGTTGCAAGAGGGCATCAGAAGGCAGACACACTGAAACCATACTCACAGAAAACTAGTCAATCTAATCACACTAGGACCAGGGCCTTGTCTAACTCAATGAAACCAAGCCATGGCTGCAGGGCAACCCAAGGCGGGCAGGTCATGGTGGAGAGGTCTGACAGAATGTGGTCCAGTGGAGAAGGGAATGGCAAGCCACTTCAGTATTCTTGCCTTGAGAACCCCATGAACAGTATGAAAAGGCAAAATGATAGGATATTAAAAGAGGAACGCCCCAGGTCATTAGGTGCCCAATATGCTACTGGAGATCAGTGGAGAAATAACTCCAGAAAAAATGAGGGGATGGAGCCAAAGCAAAAACAATACCCAGTTGTGCATGTGACTGGTGATAGAAGCAAGATCCGATGCTGTAAAGAACAATATTGCATAGGAACCTGGAATGTCAGGTCCATGAATCAAGGCAAATTGGAAGTGGTCAAACAAGAGATGGCAAGGGTGAATGTCAACATTCTAGGAATCAGCGAACTAAAATGGACTGGAATGGGTGAATTTAACTCAGATGACCATTATATCTACTACTGTGGGCAGGAATCCCTCAGAAGAAATGGAGTAGCCATCATGGTCAACAAAAGAGTCCGAAATGCAGTACTTGGATGCAATCTCAAAAACGACAGAATGATCTCTGTTCGTTTCCAAGGCAAACCATTCAATATCACAGTTATCCAAGTCTATGCCCCAACCAGTAATGCTGAAGAAGCTGAAGTTGAACGGTTTTATGAAGACCTACAAGACCTTGTAGAACTAACACCCAAAAAAGATGTCCTTTTCATTATAGGGGACTGGAATGCTAAAGTAGGAAGTCAAGAAACACCTGGAGTAACAGGCAAATTTGGCCTTGGAATGCGGAATGAAGCAGGGCAAAGACTAATAGAGTTTTGCCAAGAAAATGCACTGGTCATAGCAAACACCCTCTTCCAGCAACACAAGAGAAGACTCTACACATGGACATCACCAGATGGTCAACACCGAAATCAGATTGATTATATTCTTTGCAGCCAAAGATGGAGAAGCTCTATACAGTCAACAAAAACAAGACCAGGAGCTGACTGTGGCTCAGATCATGAACTCCTTATTTCCAAATTCAGACTTAAATTGAAGAAAGTAGGGAAAACCGCTAGACCATTCAGGTATGACCTAAATCAAATCCCTTATGATTATACAGTGGAAGTGAGAAATAGATTTAAGGGCCTAGATCTGATAGACAGAGTTCCTGATGAACTATGGAATGAGGTTCGTGACATTGTACAGGAGACAGGGATCAAGACCATCCCCATGGAAAAGAAATGCAAAAAAGCAAAATGGCTGTCTGGAGAAGCCTTACAAATAGCACTGAAAAGAAGAGAGGCGAAAAGCAAAGGAGAAAAGAAAAGATATAAGCATCTGAATGCAGAGTTCCAAAGAATAGCAAGAAGAGATAAGAAAGCCTTCTTCAGCAATCAATGCAAAGAGATAGAGGAAAACAACAGAATGGGAAAGACTAGAGATCTCTTCAAGAGAATTGGAGATACCAAGGGAACATTTCATGCAAAGATGGGCTCGATAAAGGATAGAAATGGTATGGACCTAACAGAAGCAGAAGATATTAAGAAGAGGTGGCAAGAATACACAGAAGAACTGTACAGAAAAGATCTTCACGACCCAGATAATCATGAGGATGTGATCACTAATCTAGAGCCAGACATCTTGGAATGTGAAGTCAAGTGGGCCTTAGAAAGCATCACTAAGAACAAAGCTAGTGGAGGTGATGGAATTCCCGTTGAGCTGTTTCAAATCCTGGAAGATGATGCTGTGAAAGTGCTGCACTCAATATGCCAGCAAATTTGGAAAACTCAGCAGTGGCCACAGGACTGGAAAAGGTCAGTTTTCATTCCAATTCCAAAGAAAGGCAATGCCAAAGAATGCTCAAACTACCGCACAATTGCACTCATCTCACACGCTAGTAAAGTAATGCTCAAAATTCTCCAAGCCAGGCTTCAGCAATATGTGAACCGTGAACTCCCTGATGTTCAAGCTGGTTTTAGAACAGGCAGAGGAACCAGAGATCAAATTGCCAACATCCGCTGGATCATGGAAAAAGCAAGAGAGTTCCAGAAAAACATCTATTTCTGCTTTATTGACTATGCCAAAGCCTTTGACTGTGTGGATCACAATAAACTGTGGAAAATTCTGAAAGAGATGGGAATACCAGACCACCTAACCTGCCTCTTGAGAAATCTGTATGCAGGTCAGGAAGCAACAGTTAGAACTGGACATGGAACAACAGACTGGTTCCAAATAGGAAAAGGAGTACGTCAAGGCTGTATATTGTCTCCCTGCTTATTTAACTTATATGCAGAGTACATCATGAGAAACGCTGGACTGGAAGAAACACAAGCTGGAATCAAGATTGCCGGGAGAAATATCAATAACCTCAGATATGCTGATGACACCACCCTTATGGCAGAAAGTGAGGAGGAGCTAAAAAGCCTCTTGATGAAAGTGAAGGAGGAGAGCGAAAAAGTTGGCTTAAAGCTCAACATTCAGAAAACGAAGATCATGGCATCCGGTCCCATCACTTCATGGGAAATAGATGGGGAAACAGTGGAAACAGTGTCAGACTTTATTTTTTTGGGCTCCAAAATCACTGCAGATGGTGACTGCAGCCATGAAATTAAAAGACGCTTACTCCTTGGAAGAAAAGTTATGACCAACCTGGATAGTATATTCAAAAGCAGAGACATTACTTTGCCGACTAAGGTCCGCCTAGTCAAGGCTATGGTTTTTCCTGTGGTCATGTATGGATGTGAAAGTTGGACTGTGAAGAAAGCTGAGCGCCGAAGAATCGATGCTTTTGAACTGTGGTGTTGGAGAAGACTCTTGAGAGTCCCTTGGACTGCAAGGAGATCCAACCAGTCCATTCTGAAGGAGATCAACCCTGGGATTTCTTTGGAAGGAATGATGCTAAAGCTGAAACTCCAGTACTTTGGCCACCTCATGCGAAGAGTTGACTCATTGGAAAAGACTCTGATGCTGGGAGGGATTGGGGGCAGGAGGAGAAGGGGATGACTGAGGATGAGATGGCTGGATGGCATCACGGACTCGATGGACATGAGTCTGAGTGAACTCCGGGAGATGGTGATGAGCAGGGAGGCCTGGCGTGCTGCGATTCATGGGGTCGCAAAGAGTTGGACATGACTGAGTGACTGAACTGAACTGAACTGAGCAACTTAGCACGCACTGAAAAGAAACCCAAGGATACTATTTGTCACAGGTCTGTTGCGGGCAGAGCCCAGAATCCAGCATATCTTTTGCATCTAAGCGGTTGGAAAAGGCAGTCTCATGCACTCTGTCTTTCAACCCCTGCACACCTGCTGAAGGGTAGACCTTGTGCCTGAAACAATTCTTTCCCCATGCTTTGGCTACACCTGAGTTGTAGGAGAACCTAGTTCCCTGACTAGGGATTGAACCTGCACCCCCTGCAGTAGTAGTGCAGAATCTTAATTACTGGACCACCAGGGAAGTCTTTGAAACACTTTCTTACCTTGAAATAAAGAGTCCCAGCAGCCTGTGCTGGACTTGTCACGTTGTGTAGGAATAACTTTCTCTGTTTCAGATTCAAGCAAGACTTGGTATTGCTGAACCATGTCTATCAGACGGCACCTGGCCAGCCCTGTGCTACACCTGTCCTCTGCAAGGAGCGAATGGGCTCCTCCTGTCCGCCACAAGAGGGCCAGTTGCCCTGTGTTGGCTGCCAGGAAGGACCCACAGCCATGGGAGACCAGTGCCCACTATTGAGGCTGATCTTGCTTTGTAAGTAAAACATTGTTCTATCCAGGGCTTGATTGTGCCGTGCTTTCCTTGTGGGCAGAAGTACTCTCATTTCTATTCCTGATAATAGGCAACAGGTGCCACTGGCTCAACGTAAGCCAAGTGAACTTGCTATTATGCTGCGTCCCCACATCAAAATTACTATTCACAAGCCCCCGTTGTGGTGGCAGTGGGTAGGGCACTGTCCAAACAAGAAATCAAACCTTTTGGAGCTTTAGCTCTGGCCAAAATGCTTAAGTAAGAAATATAGGCAAATGACTGTTGATTTTGTATGAATAATTCAGATGCAATTGATTTTTATCTTTCAAATTGATCTTACCTATTGGCTTGGTTCAGTACATAGTGTCAACATCTGGAAACTTAAGATGCTAATCCACTTTGCAGTGACATGAGCGTTTCGGGCCATCTACTCCTCCTGTGCTTGTGTTCTATTTGTATCTCATCTGCATGAGTCTGTCTTGTGTGCAGCTTGCAGGCCTTTGGGAAATAGATATGAGACATGAATGATTTGTTATCATCACTCTTTGAGTTTTTTAAATACCATGGACACTGTATTCAGTTCTTTCCAAATAAAAATTCATTTAATCCCCAGCAACAATTCTGTGAAGTAGGTACTATTACCCTCATTGAAACTATGAGGAATTGAGACTTAATGAAGTTAAACAAATGAACTTAATTAATTAAATTATGGCACATCAGTACACTATTTACCAGTAAAAGAAAGAGATATCTTTATGTACTGACACAGAAAGATATGCAGAATACAGTAATAGGAGAAAAAAAACTAAACAGTAATAATAATATATATGGGAGAAGGAGAAGAGGGTGTCAGAGAATGAGATGGCTGGATGGCATCACCGATGCAGTGGGCTTGAACTTGGGCCAACTCCAGGAGATGGTGAGGGACAGGGAGGCCTGGCGTGCTACAGTCTATGGGGTCACAAAGAGTCGGACATGACTGGACAACTGAACAACATGATGATTTGAGAAAAAAAATTTTATTACAATATTCATTAAAAAATAATGAAAGAATATATATTAAGGTTTCAACAGTGGTTATCCTGGGGTCATCATTTTAGGTAGTGAATTTTTTTATTTTTCATGTTCAATATTTCTGTCATTTTTAATTTATTTT
Source organism: Oreotragus oreotragus (assembly GCA_006410675.1). NCBI lineage: Eukaryota > Metazoa > Chordata > Mammalia > Artiodactyla > Bovidae > Oreotragus > Oreotragus oreotragus. Next base: position 76,557 of record SJYX01013967.1, on the reverse strand, counting down.
ATTTATTGGGTGTTTTTTTTAATGGATGCAGTCACATAAGAAGTTGGCTTAAATAAGTTGCCCACTCAGCTATTAAGTGGTATACTGAAACTTAGATTTGACTGTCTCTGAAACCTGAACTCTTAATCATAATGATGATTGATAAACACCATTAAGTTACAGCACTAATGCCCATTTTTCTGAATTGAGCCTCCTTGGAAAGAACAAGAAGCCATGGATTAGTTTCTCTCCACTTTGATCAATTTGGGACAAGCAAGCTTATGGACAAGGCAGTGTCTCTGGGAAATATGAGCTGGTATCTGAATTCAAAAGACAGTCAAAATAAGTGCTATAGATCCCCATAAAGACTGTGATCTTCCCATTCTTCCCATTCTTCTCAATACTGGTAGAAATCCAAGAAAAAAATTCAATGAAATCAGGTCAGGGCCCTTTGGGTCATTTAACATAATAAATCAGCCTGGAGGAAGAGATTCCCCAGCCAAAGGGAAAGTATGCTGCTGCTGCATACTTCAGTCGTGTCGGACTCTGTATGAGCCCATAGACGGCAGCCCACCAGGCTCCCCCTTCCCTGGGATTCTCCAGGCAAGAGCACTGGAGTGGGTTGTCATTTCCTTCTCCAATACAAGAAATTGAAAAGTGAAAGCGAAGTCGCTCAGTCGTGTCAAGATTCCCCAGCCAAAGGGAAAGTATGCTGCTGCTGCATACTTCAGTCGTGTCGGACTCTGTATGAGCCCATAGACGGCAGCCCACCAGGCTCCCCCTTCCCTGGGATTCTCCAGGCAAGAGCACTGGAGTGGGTTGTCATTTCCTTCTCCAATACAAGAAATTGAAAAGTGAAAGTGAAGTCGCTCAGTCGTGTCTGACCCTCAGCAACCCCATGGACTGCAGCCTTCCAGGCTCCTCCATCCATGGGATTTTCCAGGCAGGAGTACTGGAGTGGGGTGCCATTGCCTTTGCTGCTAAAATTTCACAAACTTTCCATCTTCACTGTGTCTCCCCCAGGCCCTTTGTGATAACAATAAATAACACTAGTTCCCCTTACCTGGAGGGGCCCACTTCCCTGCAGATGCCTGACACCCCCTCTATGGGGACATGGCTTTTCCAGGATCTTCTTCGGGTCTTCAGGCTGGCCGAAACTTCCTAGGCATCACCATAAGAAGTACAGTCCACAGGCCAGCAACATCCACATCAACTGGGACGGGGATGGATCACAGGTCCAAATCCAGCCTTTCATTTTTGTCAACAACTGCACATTTTTGTCAATAAAGTTGTACTGGAACACAGCCACACCCATTGGTTTAGTACATTAAGAGACACAAGTTCAATCCCTGGGTCGGGAAGATCTCTCAGAGTAGCAAATGGCCACCCACTCCAGTATTCTTGCCTGGAGAATCCCATGGTCAGAGAAGCCTGGGAGGCTGTAGTCTATGGGGTCACAAAGAGTCGGACACGACTGCAGTAACTTAGCACACACACAGGGTTGCTTTTGTGCTGGCTGCTACAGAGGAGGTGAGCAGTTAAGACAGAGACCCCATGGCCTGAAAAGCTGAAAATATTGCTATATGGTCCTTATACACAGAAAAGTCATGCTGAGCCTTGGCTTAGGAGCTTATTAGAAATGAAGAACTTCAGGCCCCACTCCTGATTCCTGGTAATTCCTAAAACATTGAAGTTTGAAGACCAGCAGCACTGCCTTGGAGCTCACTAAGCCATTGCACTGCTTCCCTGTCATCGTGAGAAGGTGTTGAGCCTGAAAAAGATGTTCTGAGAGTTTAGGAGCCTAATGACGCCCTAAAGCCCCAAAGCAGATAAACACAGTTATCAATAAAAGTTGGAGGAAAGGCACTGACCAAAGGCTACAGGGCTGAGCTGACCTTTAAGAACAATTAAGATTCTCAAACAGTCGTATCCAGATCGAGAAAAGCAGAAACGGTGAGATTCATTAAGGATTGGTGGTGGGGGATTCTTCATGACCTAAATATTTTTGCAAAGGAGATCGAACCAGTCAATCCTAAAGGAAATCAACCCTGAATAGTCATTGGAAGGACTGATGCTGAAGCTGAAGCTCCAATACTTTGGCTACCTGATGTGAAGAGCTGACTCATTGGAAATGACCCTGATGCTGGGAAAGATTGAAGGCAGGAGGAAAAGGGGATGACAGAGGATGAGATGGTTGGATGGCATCACCGACTCAATGGACATGAGTTTGAGTAAACTCTGGGAGATAATGAAGGACAGGGAAGCCTGGCGTTTTGCGGTCCATGGGGTTGCAAGGAGTCGGACACAACTGAGCAACTGAACAACAACAAAATCTTTTTGGTTTTGAGAATCTTGATAATGAAAGTGAAACTGGGTGACTAACAAAATCACTTTCAAGATTTTCAAAACCAAAAAGGTTTAGATAAAGAGGAATCCCCCACCTCTAATCCTTCCTTAATGGATCTCACGGTTCCTGGTTTTTCAGTCTGGATACGACTATTCTCTCCTCTTACCTTAGAAAGAGGCTTCATTCCCTGCTTCAGAGGCTGCTGGGAGCTCTGTATGCAGGATGAGGAAAGCCAACCCTGCATACAGGCTTCCAGCAGCCTCCTTGGATGCCAGGTCAGAGTTGGAGTCATCACATACGATGGTTCAGCTTGTCAGGGTCAGAGGCCCATCGCCTTCTCCATCTGTCTTAGCGCCCTTCTACATTTTGGTGCCTGACCCAAGGAGGTGCTCTTGAAGGGCTGAGGGAACAATAAGGCCTCACCTGGAGGACATGGGGAGGCTCCCTGGAAGGTGTGTCCAAGGGTCACCAGGCCAAGCTTTTAAGGAGGGCTCACCTTGGCATATGCGTTCCCAGTGGCACCTCCAGGTTGGACTTTCCCTGTCCTGCCTAGGGAACTCCTAGGAATCTCTGATAAGTAAAACGGAGCCATTTTCCTAAGACAGGTTTCCCTAGTGGCTCAGATGGTAAAGAATCTGCCTGCAGTGCAGAAGACCAGGGTTCAATCCCTGGGTCAGTAAGATCCCCTGGAGAAGGGAATGGAAACCCACTCCGGTTTCCTTGCCTGGAGAATTTCATGGACAGAGGAGCCTGGTGGGCTACAGTCCACATGGTCTCAAAGAGTCCGATATGACTGACTGAGCAACTAATATTTCCACTTTGACTTTTCTAACATGGTTCTCACCCCTTAAACAATCACATCCAGATTGAAAAGACCAGAGGTCACTTAAGAAGGAGGATCCTCAGATAACTCAGACTCTGGTCCAGATTCCCACATCCTGGACAGAACCCCAGCTACCTAGACCCTGTGTATGCCATGTCCCAACCCCACACTGCTGGCCTCCACCCGCTTCAGACACCCAAATTTCTTCATGGCCTTGCCCTTCAGTTCAGATGTGCCCCATTGCCCACCTGGGAATGAGGTGGCTCTTTCTGACTATGATGTCACTTCCCTGCAGGCAAAGCACTCTGCCTGGGTCTGGGTGACTCTCCCCCTGGCTCAGCAGGCCTTAGAGACCCGGCCCCCCTCACCTGGGCACCGGCTTTTGTGGTGTTCTCACCACCCCCAGAGAGTTCTGTCTGGAGACTCATTTCAGGCTGTTGCCAACGAGGCATGACTTTTGTTTACCTCCATTCCCAGTTCTGAACACCTTGGCCCATCACTTCTTTCCTGTGGGATTGCCCACTAGTCTAGTCAAGAGGAATGTCAGAAACAGCACGGCTCCCTTCCTGGAAGCCTGAATGCCCTTCAGAAGCCTGGGGAGACATGTGCAGAACTCCAGGGAGGGCTTTTCATGAAAATGACCGAATTGTCCTGTTCTTTCAGATATTTGGGGACTGAACAGCTCCTTAGCTGATGCCGCCTCATAATTCCAAGTTGCTGGCAGCTGCTGGTCAGTTTGTGGGTTCAGAGCAGGACACTACTGTCCATTTTCTCATTTCTACTCTTCTCTGGCTTCTGACAAATTATCCTAACTCTAGAAAAGTACACTCCTGGTCAGTATTTATGTGTGCTCAGCTGTGTGCCTCCTGCTAATTACTTGCAGCAAAATGCTCTCATGCAAGCATTTCAGCTGCTCCACTGTTTATTTGGACTTCTGCCTCCTTGGGAGTAATTCGTGAGTCCTCTCTTCTTTTACTGACTATCCTCTCAGGCCCTCCTTTTCTTCTGCAGCTTCTGCTTCTTCCTGTTGAGACCTTCAGGTGGCGCCATGGCCTGGCTGTGGGGATGCCGAAGTGGAGCCTGGTGGGATGATAAGATTCCCATAGGAACAGGAGGTGAGAGCCAGGTTCAGTGAGGACTGCAGGGGAACTGCAGGCAAGGAGAGAATGGGGTCCCCTCTCTTCTCTTAACTCCAAGCTAAGATTTATAGAGAAAAAAATAAAATGACAGTAAGAACATAAATACCTGAGTTTAAGAACTAGCTTTACACTTCTTCTTTTTTTTTTTTTTTTTTTTTTTTTTGGCCACACTGTGCAGCTTGTGGGATTTTAGTTTCCTGACCAGGAATCAAACCCAGGTCTTGGCAGTAACAGTTCAGGTTCCTGACCACTGGACCACCAGGGAATTCTCTGCACTTATTCTTTGTTTGATTCTGGGAATATTAATTACTCTCTGTGAGGATAGTATCCCAAAAAAGGGAAGAATAACAACTACCCTGTAGGATTGTTGCAGGAACTAAATGAAGATGCATATAAAACACCTAGCAGTGTCTGGCCTATAGAAATCCTTAAGGACTGTTTTGTCCTGGGGATTCCTTCTCTGCTCTTCTCCAGTGTTTTCCCCAGACTTTAGTCCCCTCAAAGAAAGGGATAGTTGAATATATTTACCCCAGGACCCTCAATTTTCTCATCCTAGCTTGACTTCTGGGTTGGTTAAAGAGTGGGAAGAAGGACGCTATGGGAAGCAGCAGGTGGCTGGTAGGTGACTAATACTAAGGGCGATCATTTACTGAGGGCTATTATTAATCACAGCAACTCCAACAGCTAAGAAGTCGAGGACGCTGCAGTTTTGCCAAGTAAGCAACTTGTCCCACACCGCACAGCCAAGCCTTCATTTGAATCTGGCCTGACTCCAAAGCCCACTGGCTTTTTCATTGTATCTTAATGCATCCTATGAAGATGGGGAAATAAGTCAGAGAGAGGCTTAGAGGAGATAGGGAGTGAGCATGCCGAGAGAAGAAATGTGAAAATGGGTAAGATGGAGGAGGATGGGGAGAATTCAGGGAGGAAAGACTGCAGGTGAATGGGGACCCCAGGGCTGTTCCTGCACCTTGTGGTCAGAGCTGCACAAGAGGTGCAGAGGCTGGTGCACACACACCCAGGCTCCCCAGCACGGCTGCTGAACGTGAGGCGATTCAAGGCTCTCGGTGCCCTGCAGCTCCTGGGTACAGAGTAGGTGTGCAGAAGAGACGTGTGACACCTCTTCAGTCCCTCTCAGAAAGAGATGGGAGAAGCAACCCATAGGGGAAGGGAGGTGGCAGGAGAGGGCAGGCCCAAGCTGACACCTTCAGGAAGTAAATGGAGAACTTTTAAAACTTTTCTGTTATCGCTGCTCTTCTTTAGGGATGAGTCTCAGAAGAGCTTCCCTGTATTTCCTGCTCTTCTTCTCAGCCTTTGTTTCAGAATGTCCTGGCCACCATGGAGCTCTCTTGTCTAGAGCCAGGAAAGGGAAGAATAGCCACACAGAGCCACACGCAGCCTGGACCGCTGCTCCTCACCTGACATCCTCAGTTCAAACCAGCAGGAGCCTCCTACCTGAGCCTCTCCTAACCCCAGGGCAGACTTAGGCCCCCGCCCCTGGGCACTCACTGCGCTCAGTTTGCATCTCAGTCAGTCCCTTACACTGTGTGTGTGTTCTCAGGTTTCCTCTACTGGACTCCGAGCATCTTGAGGGCAGAGGCTGTGTCCTGTTTATGAACTCCCAGCACCTAGACACTGTCAGGTTCAGAGGAGAAGCTCAGTAAGTGAATTTAGAAATGGCATTTACTGATCACCTGCTTAGGACCAGGCACTGTGGACACAGAAATGGACACCACAGACTAATTTCAGTTGCTCACGGTCCAGAAGCAACCATTAGAACCAGACGTGGAACAATGGACTGGTTCAAAATTGGGACAGGAATACATCGAGGCTAAAAGAAAAGCTATGACAAACCTAGATACTGTCACCCTGCTTATTTAACTTATATGCAGAGTACATCATGTGAAATGCCAGGCTGAATGAAGCACAAGCTGGAATCAAGATTGCTGGGAGAAATAACAACAATCTCAGATATGCAGATGATATCACTCTAAGAAAGCAAAAAGGAACTAAAGAGCTCCTTGATGAAGATAAAAAAGGGGAGTGAAAAAGCTGGCTTAAAACTCAACATTCAAAAAAACCAAGGTCATGGAATCTGGTCCCATCACTTCATGACAAACAAATGAGGAAAAAAATGGAAACAGTGACAGATATTATTTTGGGGGGATCCAAAATCACTGTGGATGGTGACTGCAGCCACGAAATTAAAAGACACTTGCTCCTTGGAAGAAAAGCAAGGAAATGGCAACCCACTCCAGCATTTGTGCTTGGAAAATTCCCTGGACGAAGGACCCTGGCAGGATACAGTCAATGGGGTCACAAAGAGTCGGACATGACTTATCAACTAAACAATAACAGACAGTGTATTAAAATTTGGAGACATCATTTTGCCAACAAAGGTCCATATAGTCAAAGCTATGGTTTTTCCAATAGTCGTGTATGGATGTGAGAGTTGGACCATAAAGAAGGCTAAGCACTGAAGAATTTATGTTTTCAAATTATGGTTCTGGAGAAGACTCTTGAGAGTCCCTTGGAGAGCAAGGAGACCAACCAGTCAATCGTAAAGTAAATCAACCCTGAATATTCATTTGGAAGGACTGATGCTGAAGCTGAAGCTCCAATACTTTGGCCACCTAATGCAAAGACCCAGCTCATTGGAAAAGACCCTGATTCTGGGAAAGATTGAGAGCAGGAGAAAGGGGTGCAGAGGATGAGATGGCTGGATGGCATCACCAACTCAATGGACATGAATTTGAGCAAACTCTGGGAAATGGTGAAGGACAGGGAAGCCTGGTGTGCTATAGTCCATGGGGTTGCAAAGAGTTGGACTCAGCTTAGCAACTGAACAGCAACATGGTCTGGGGACCCCTTTTTTTTTTTTTTTTTTGAGCACGTAGGAAGAATAGAGCAGGAAGCTTGTGTTATCATCACCACCATCATCACCCCGGGAGACAGCACTGCAACCACCTCGTACTTTCAAGTGCCAACAACTCTGTGATCCCAAGGTTCCAACCCCACCCTGCCACTCAAGGTCCCCTAGAACAATGCCCCCACACACTCTGAAAGTGGTTTTTAGTCTCCCACACCCACCCTAGCCATGAGCCATCAGTGGAACAAAGCACCAAATAGCCTTTTGCCTGACTAATGACTGCCCTCTTCTTTTCCTCCCACTGAGATGGGCTCATCTCACCATCTCTGCAGCCCATTGCTGCAAACAAAAATTACCTGAGAGCAGACTTGATTAAGCAGGCTAAGGAACTCAGAACAATTAGAAAGAGGGTTGCTGACCAGGGAACCCCAGGTAATAGTATAGAAATGTGGGCTGTAACGAGAGCATTAAGGCATGGTCCTGGGCCCTGGCCCATGGGGAGCTGCAGGTAGAGGCTGGCCCAGGGAGAGGGCAGGGGATTTAGAGCATCATTATCCATAGCCAGTGTCCTCAGCAAACTATAACCCATTGCCTGGCACTGCCGCCCGACTCAGTGTCTTCTCGGCTCTTCTTGGATGTGACTGGGATGGTTAGATGGAGACTGATCAGATGAGTGGCTGTTTCTACATAGGAAGAATAGAGCAGGAAGCTTGTGTTATCATCACCACCATCATCACCCCGGGAGACAGCACTGCAACCACCTCGTACTTTCAAGTGCCAACAACTCTGTGATCCCAAGGTTCCAACCCCACCCTGCCACTCAAGGTCCCCTAGAACAATGCCCCCACACACTCTGAAAGTGGTTTTTAGTCTCCCACACCCACCCTAGCCATGAGCCATCAGTGGAACAAAGCACCAAATAGCCTTTTGCCTGACTAATGACTGCCCTCTTCTTTTCCTCCAACTGAGATGGGCTCATCTCACCATCTCTGCAGCCCATTGCTGCAAACAAAAATTACCTGAGAGCAGACTTGATTAAGCAGGCTAAGGAACTCAGAACAATTAGAAAGAGGGTTGCTGACCAGGGAACCCCAGGTAATAGTATAGAAATGTGGGCTGTAACGAGAGCATTAAGGCATGGTCCTGGGCCCTGGCCCATGGGGAGCTGCAGGTAGAGGCTGGCCCAGGGAGAGGGCAGGGGATTTAGAGCATCATTATCCATAGCCAGTGTCCTCAGCAAACTATAACCCATTGCCTGGCACTGCCGCCCGACTCAGTGTCTTCTCGGCTCTTCTTGGATGTGACTGGGATGGTTAGATGGAGACTGATCAGATGAGTAGCTGTTTCTACCCTTCTCAGCAGTGATAGACGTGGATGAGGGAGAGAAGAGTCCCAGAGGAGGAACTCTGGCCCTGGGCCAGTCCCATCCTGACAAGCTGGAGCAGGGCTTTCCTGTCCTGATTTACATCTTGGAGCTCCAGGCAGCCTCCCAGGAATTGTTAGCTAAAAGGAGGATCTGGCTGCTCACCGCTCAAAAGCCAATAAAGAGACCAGGTTGGTTAAAAGGAAAGTTTGCTTTATTTCAGATGCTGTCAGCTGGTGGGGAGGGCAGGTGTCTTTCAAAAGGGCAACTCCCAATTTTAAATGACACACTGTGCCCATATAAGAGAGAAGAATGCTTTGAATACTTATGCTCAAAAGCATTGATAAAGGGAAACAAATCTTAGAAAAGAGAACTGTGGATAAAGATCAATTCATCTGTTTATTCAATTCATTTTGAAGGAAGGCAGCTGTACGAGCAGGTTGTGATCTGCAGGTTCCTTTAGGGGTTACCTGGGTGGAAGTGAGCCTGGGAGAGAGCAGGACCGCGTGCGCCTTGGGTGCCTCAACAGAGCAGCTCAGAGTTAATCCATTTTACATACCAGAGTTCAAACATTTGAAGAAACTTTCACAGCTAAACTGTATTTGAAAACAACTACCATAGACACTTTATTATAGCCACACTCATTATTCACCACGTAACCCACATTCACGGGTATTATCCTGTCTCTTATACACATCTAGATGTGTATAAGAGACAGGCCCCTAACAATCAAAGGGCAAGGGCTTTTACAGGTAATTTGGGGTGGGGGGCTACACGTGTATCTTCAGATTGGTCATTGGTGATCTGACCAGCGTCATCCTGATTGTTTTAGGTTCAGTTCATCTTCAGTTCCAGGGTTAGTTTGTTTCCATTTCTTTGACGCCAGTTCTCAGAACTGTGGCAGCGTATGTCATGGCCACAGTCTGCTCATCATGTGTAGCTAACTACTTTCATCTGGTGGGGACTTCAGTAGCTATAAAACAGCTCACAAGGTATGGCCCAGACCTTGAGAAGGAACTAAAAGTCCTTGACTATGCTTAATGACTACATTATTATTACTTGGTCTCCTTTGACTGTTTTCCTTTGTTTCTGCATGTTGTCATTTCTCTGATTAAACTTCAGTTCAGTCGCTCAGTCGTGTCAGACTCTTTGTGACCCCATGGACTGCAAGCATGCCAGGCCTCCCTGCCCATCACCAACTCCTGGAGTTTACCCAAACTCATGTCTATTGAGTCGGTGATGCTCCAACTATCTCCTCCTCTGTCATCCCCTTCTCCTCCCACCTTCAATCTTTCCCAGCATCAGGGTCTTTTCAAATGAGTCAGCTCTTTGCATCAGGTGGCCAAAGTATTGGAGTTTCAGCTTCAACATCAGTCCTTCCAGTGAACACCCAGGACTGAGCTCCTTTAGGATGGACTGGTTGGATCTCCTTGCAGTTCAAGGAACTCCCAAGAGTCTTCTCCAACACCACAATTCAAAAGCATCAATTCTTTGGCACTCAGCCCTCTTTATAGTTCAACTCTCACATCAATACATGACTACTGGAAAAACCATAGCCTTGATTAGATGGACCTTTGTTGGCAAAGGAATGTTTCTGCTTTTTAATGTGCTGTCTAGGTTGGTCATAACCTTCCTTCCAAGGAGTAAGCATCTTTTAATCTCATGGCTGCAGTCACCCTCTGCAGTGATTTTGGAGCCCCCAAAAATAAAGTCAGCCACTGTTTCCACTGTTTCCCCATCTATTTGCCATGAAATGATGGGACCAGATGCCATGATCTTAGTTTTCTGAATGCTGAGCTTTAAGCCAATTTTTTCACTCTCCTCTTTCACTTTCATCAAGAGGCTCTTTAGACTTATTCTTTGACTAAATGTTTTTGGACAAAGACAGGCTGAGGACACAGTGGGGCAAGCACTTCAGGGTCCTGCTCCATTTCTGAATGAAGAACTCAGCTATGGGCCCCACCTATGACTCTAGTCTTATTTTCAGAACTGACTGGTCTTCTTCCAGCAGAATCATGGCTTCACATAAGAGTATCCTTCAGGGCTATTTCGGCACCAATCACAGCATCCTCCATTAGCTTTTTAGCCTGAGCTGTGTTTCTCTCAATATCCCTGAATCCTCCTGTGCCTCTGAAGTTGGTCAGACCAGTCTTGACCCTGGAAAATACAGAAACCAGTGACCCCATGCTCCCCAACCCCACATCACCATCCCAGTACAGCAGTGAAACTCCTAAAAGGGAACAATAAGGCCAAAAAAATGGAGCAGGAGCAGGATATGGAAGGGAGAGTTCACAGTTATAAACAGCCTTTCCAGCTCCAGCAGTTTATAAACTACAACTGAGCTAACTTCTTATCTGGTATCTGGGATATACCTGTCTTGGGAGGAATAAAGGAGGGAAAAGGGGGTCAAACTCTTGCTGGCAGTCGTAGCTCTCCACTTTAAAGCTCTCAAACATATTTATATAAAGATCCACAGAACAATTTTGAGACTTTGTCTCTATTTCGTTTCAAAGAGAAAGAGAGGTTTCGGCACAGAGGTAAAAGCTGTCTGAGAATCTCTGAAGGCTCTCACTCTAGGGGATGACACAGCAGTTGAGCACAATACTTGGAAAGAACTGTTGAGGGTGAGAAAAGAGATGGAAGCAAAATTAACCATCTCTCCCTACCTCCACCCTTCCCTTCAACCTATGAAATTTATTTGAAGATGCTGGAAAGGTGATGCAACAGCAGCTCTTGCTCTGAATTTATTGGTCAGGCTGGAAAGAGGAAAGGAAAGGCAGGAGGTGTCTAGATGAACTGGGTGAATTTCATGAAGGAGAGTCTTGTTAAGGACTCAGGCCCTGAAATTAGAGAGAGATGGGTTCAAATCCTGGCTATGCTATCTATGAGTTGTGTGACATAAGCTTTCTTTTTGCATCTGTGTAATCGATTATCTACCTTGTAGAATGCCTAGAGGGTTAGCTCAGATGATACATTTAAGTTAGCACATGCCAGCAATGGGTATTTGTTGTTATTATTATCTGAGACATTAAAACTACTCTAGACCTGATGTACCACATAAAGTATACAGACAGAGAGCCTGTAGGAAGAAATAGGTCCTGGGATGAGAGGGCATCAGTAGGCTTGCTGAGAAGACATGATGAACTGGTCTTGAGTTCTTAGTCCCTGGGGGAGGCATGCCCAGACCTACCATGCCGAGAGAAGTCAGGGGAGTCCAAGACATTGTCTGCTCTCTTTCTCTTTCCCCATCAAAACCTGCCTTGATGACAGTTGTTTACAGGTAAGTCACAATTTAAGCTGATGTGCTATTCCTCCCCACCACCAAGAAAACTCCCCACTTGCCACTTGCAAGTGAACTCCTTGGTGTTTTGTTTTATTTTTTGGTAAAGTGTTGATCAATTATTAAAGAAAATTTAGGTAGGGAAATAATAAGTAGTGAATAACAAGCAGGGAAAGTATTTGAAGGCAGGGAGCATGCATGCCCTCATTGAATCATATCCTATAGGTGGTAAGGTGTGTAGGAGCTGAGGCCAGAGGAAGGTAGACCAGATGCCCAAATCAGGAGTGGCATCTTCATGGAATCATTAAAGTCCATAAAGAGGGGGAAAGAATGAGATGGCCCCGAAGGAAGACTGGGGAACTCAGACAATCTCCCTCTGCATTTCAACTCATCATTTTTCCTTTCAACTTAGTCTATACCTCCTTTCATTCTGTTTTTTATCCGGTGGCTTTGAAGTTGCCTTGTAAATATTTTTCAAATATCATGAGGCAGAAAAACATTCTCTCTGCCCACTGAGTGAGCATTACACTGACATTTCTCAGTACCTAAAATGCCCTCTTCCATTCTCCCCACTTCTGAGCTCAGAAAACAGGCATCTGCCTACAGCAAACACATATCTGGCCTCTGTAGACTCATGCCTATAGGGCAGAAAAAAAGGAGCTGCATAGAGTCCTTTTAGGATTCCCTACTTAATTAATTAACACTAGGGACAGGCTAGAGAAAACAAGCAGGGACTCCAAAGAAAAATAACAACATTAAAAAATATATATGACCACCTTGTCTTTACATAACCCTTTGTATCTTCCATAATTCTTATCTTTTGCTTTCAAATCTATATTAGTTTCCTGGGGCTGCTGGAAACAGTTCCACAAACTGGGTAGCTTAAAACAACAGATATTTATATTTTCACAGTTCTGGAGGCTACAAGTCTGAAATCCAGGTGTTAGCAGAGCCATGCTGCCCCTGAAGGTTCTACAGAAGAATTCTTCCTTTCTTCTGCCTGGTTTCTTGTGACTCCTGAAATGCTTGATTTTCTTTGGTTTGGTCACTGCATCACTCCACTTTCTAATATGGCCTTCTTAACTTGTGTGTATCTCTGTACATCCCTTTCTCCTCTTAATAAAATCATCGGTCATTGGATTTAGGGCCCACTCTAATCCAGTATGACCTCTTTATAACCAATTACATCTGCAGATCCTATATCCAAATAAGGTCACATGCTGAGATTCCAGGCAGACATATTTTGGAGGGACCCTGTAATTACTACCACGTTACTCCCAGAGACCTTGTCTTTTAACTAGCCCCTTTCAGGTGAGTATTCGGCTACAATCATGAGAGTGTACCTACCATTCACTCCTTTCAGTTCTGGCTCCAGCTGCTCAATGGTAGAAACTTTCTTTCCATCCTTGCAGATCTTATTCAAATATACTTACCACAGATTATGTGTTTTCAGCTAGGTTCCCCTGAAAGCAGACGCTGAAACAAAGATTTGACTAGAAAAAGTTTCTTTGGAAGGCAATCCCAGGAAGCACCTGTATGATATATGGGAGTGGAGAAAAGGGAAGGATGAGAGTCAACGTAGGGTTTGCTATTGCTCAGTGGGCAACTGGGCTTCACTTTTCCCAGGCACTTCCAGGAGAGTCTGTAGAGCAATCTCAGAATTGATCTACCTGAGGGGTTAGGAAGCTGTGGTATCTATGCCCTGAATGCCACCTGTCATTAGTTGAAGAGTGCTCCCAGGAGCACTGGTCCAAGCCACACTGTGCACAGGCTGAATAGACTCCTGCAAAAAGAGAAAGCCCCAAGTCAGAGAGTTACAAATGCTTTCAGGAAGGAGCCAGTAGCTTATTGAGGATTCAGGAGTGTTAAGAGGATGTGGACATAGGCAAACTATGCTACATTCTGCTACAACTAGGAAGACAAGTCCCTTTCTAGAGCATTCTAGGTTCCTCTTGCATAGAAAGTGCTCAATAAAAATTTGTTGGATTGAATTGGCACAGATCATCTGAACAAAGCAATAAAGAATAAAGAGGGTTCATTTAGTCATTAAACAAAGATTTGTGAAATCTTTACAACATTTCACGCACAGTATTAGATTTTAAAGATGGCAGCCTTGTGTAAATTTGTGCTTTGCATGGATTAACAGCCCACCAGCCAGTGGTTTTCTTGGTTTTCTTATCAGGGCATGCTAAATTACTCAGACGTGTCCGACTCTTTGTGATCTTGGACTTGTACTCTTTGGACTGTAGCCCACAAGGCTCCTCTGTCCATGGGATTTTTCAGGTAAAAGTACTGGAATGGCTTGCCATTTCCTCCCCCAGGAGATCTTCCCAACCCAGGGGTCGAACCCATGCCTCCTATGTCTCCTGCATCACAAGTGGACTCTTTACCTGCAGAGCCATATTGGGGCTTCCCAGTGGCTCAGATGGTAAAGAATCTGCATGTAATGCAGGAGACCGGGTTTGATCCCTGGGTCAGGAAGATCCACTGAAGAAGGGAATGGCTACCCATACTCCAAGAAATACTCCATATTCTTGCCTGGAGAATTCCATGGACAAAGGAGCCAACCAATCCTGGCACTTATCCATTACAGTCTTGAGGTCTTCCAGAACTGACCTTGCCTGAATCAGCAAATGCAAGCTTTATGTGTCTCTGAAAGTGAAAATGCACTGTAGCACATGGAACTGAGACTATCTTCCTATGCTCTCTCATTAATTTCTCATTCTTTCCAGTTCTCAGGTTCACGAAGCAGAAAAGCCCTGAGTGGCTATCCGGACCAGCAATGACAAACAAGTCTCAAACGTTTGCCAACCTCTGTCCTGGATTTTCACCAGACTAGGAAGTTAACTTGGTAAATTTGAACATTATTACTTAGTAGACACAAAAGAAAACGTTACTCTTAACATTGAGACCTTATCCATCCATCTTCCCTACACCCCAAACCATCCCACTCCAGTGGAACTTACTGCTCCTTTTAAGGAAGTGTCCTATAACAGAAATATGCCCCTTGCCTCACTCCTTACTCCAGAAAGAATTATTCTCTCAAGGTCTCAGTAATACAGCTTCTTTCTGCCATCATTGCAGAGTGAGTCAAGCTCACAGTTTAGACAATTCCAGAAACATCCCCTCTCCCAACAGCCAAGCAGTCTAGTGAGCAACAATCCCCAAGAGCAGACTTGTCAGAGACCAGAGCAGACTCGGGCAACAGATTTTGCATTGTGTCAAACCCCGCTTCTGTCTTTGCATACTGAAGAGTTCCCTGTCTCTCTGCCTCCCTCAGTCCCTTGATGTACGCTTTTAATATTCATCTCCTTCTCCCTCTCTGGATGTGAATTAAAAGAGCAACTTGCAAGGCAAACACAGGGAAAATAACAGATTGCTGCTGCTCATTAAAGCTCCAGCTCAATAGAGTCTGATAAGAGCTAGGAGATTGGTTCCCCATCCCAGTTGCGGGTGAGGAGNACGCTTTTAATATTCATCTCCTTCTCCCTCTCTGGATGTGAATTAAAAGAGCAACTTGCAAGGCAAACACAGGGAAAATAACAGATTGCTGCTGCTCATTAAAGCTCCAGCTCAATAGAGTCTGATAAGAGCTAGGAGATTGGTTCCCCCTCCCAGTTGCGGGTGAGGAGTCGGGGGCAAGATAATTACAGCACCTTGGATCTGCTCTGAGCTCAAAGGATTTTATGGATGAAAAGGCATTTTTCTTCCCAAAGCTTTACTGCCCAGTGGAATCCCAGAGTCTCGGCTTGTCTCTCTGACATAGAATCTTAGAGAATTTACTTCACTTTTCTGGGTTTCATTTTGTTTCTCTACCTGAAAATGGAAGAAAAATAAAAAAGACAAATAAGTCTTCTAAGTGAACTAAGTGGAGAAGGAAATGGCAACCCACTCCAGTATTCTTGCCTGGAGAATCCCAGGGATGGGGGAGCCTGGTGGGCTGCCGTCTATGGGGTCACACAGAGTCGGACACGACTGAAGTGACTTAGCAGCAGCAAGTGANTTTGGTCCATGCCAAATGATTTGGAAAGAACTAAGTATCAAGGACATTTTGGTGTGGACCAAATTTCTTATGGATATTTTGGACAGAACTAAGTGGAGAAGGAAATGGCAACCCACTCCAGTATTCTTGCCTGGAGAATCCCAGGGATGGGGGAGCCTGGTGGGCTGCCGTCTATGGGGTCACACAGAGTCGGACACGACTGAAGTGACTTAGCAGCAGCAAGTGAACTGTAAGGCTAAATAAATGAGTAAATATGAAAGCATTTTGGAAAACTATCTCCTGTATTCATTCTCTTTCTCTTCCCCCGTCCCTCTTTCCATCAGCAATTAAGTCTGATTAAACAACTTCCACTTAAACAAATAAAATCCTCCTCTAAACATAGGTCCCACTTTAACTATCATCTATTTCTTTTCTCCCCTTTGAAGTCAAATGTCATGAAATGTTGTCTATATTTATCTTTGTTTTCTCACCTCCCACTCCTACCCCTCAGCTCACTACAATCTGGCTTGCATTCCATCACCCCCCCTGGGGAAACCATCCTCGTCACTGACAAAAACAGACCTTGCTGCTAAATCCAATTAATACATTTTAATTGGATTAAAATTTTCAAATATTAGCTATTATCTATGACTTTTTTTCAGCAGGTGATTTTTTTCCTCATGTGTTTCATTCTTTTCTTGGGCATCCAAATATCACCTTCTCTAGGTTTTTCTCCCACATGTCTGGGTTAAGACTTAAACGCGTTTCTTGGCCTCCCATTAAATGTCAGTGTTTCCAAAACCCTCTTTCATCCTGACTTTTTTTCCCTTTTTTTTTTTTTTTTTTGCATGGAAGCACATAATCCTTTGGAGCAGACATGGCTAGCTGTTAACTTCTCAAATCTCCTTATCAACATCTGCTTACATTTCGTACATTTCATATTTCAGATTCTGAATTCAAGAATGAAAGTNTTTTTTTTTTTTTTTTTTTTGGCATGGCCTGTGGGATCTTAGTTCCCCAACCAGGAATCAGACCCATGCCCCCTGCATTGGAAGCATGGAGTCCTGACCACTGGACCTTCAGGGAAGTCCTCAGCCCTGATTTATCTGGGCATAACTCCTGTATTATCAGTCTATATCTTCAGCTCAAATCTGCCTCCAGAGGTTTAGAATCAAATACCTAGTGGCTTAGTGGATATCTCACAGGTCCTTCAGACTCAGCATCATTTTTTCCCACTCGATGCTCTCCTTTTCTGTTTCTAGTCTAGACAACAGTAATACTATGAACCTGCTTCCCAAGCTAGAGGACTGGAAGTGGTTTTGGATTTCTCTCTCTTTTTCACCCCATATATCCCATCAATACCCAAGTTCACCAGTTCTTCCTCCCTTTCACCACCTTCTCCCCACCCCACCCCCCACCCCCACTGAAAACCACTGTTCCCATTTCTTTACCCTAATGGCTGCAACCATCTCCAAATGACCTCCTTCCCTCAGCCTTACCATCTCCCAATTTGTTCTCCACACTGCTTCCAGGACCGTCTTTCCAAAGATGCAAATCTGATCATGACATCCTCCTTCCTCAAACAGTTCAATGACCCTTCACAGTTATCAGGATAAAGCCCACTCGTGAGTATGGTGTGGAGGCTTTTCTTGTTCTCATCTCTCTGCTGTTATCCTGGAGCTCCCTGTATCACTTGCCCTGTCCTTGCAGTCCCCCATGTATACTACGCACGCATGCACCCCCGCTCTCTCCTCTGATCCATCAATATGCCCTTCCCTCTTCCAGGAATGGTTTTCCCTCTACCCCTATCTCCATGGTCTGGTAAATTACTTTCTGTCCTTCAAAACTCAGCATATCTATCATCTTTTGGGGGAATGCCTCGCAGCTGGGTTTGGGTCTCTCTTGAGTGTTCCTCAGCATCCCTGTGGGTCCATCCCCATAGCAATTATCACTTGGCATCACAGCCACCTATTTACTTGTGAATCTCCCACCAGACTGAAAACTCAGTGAGGGCAGTGACTGTGCTCCTGTAATGAGCATCTAGTCTGGTCTTCAGCATGAAATACTTTTATCCTTAATAAAAGTAGATAGTATGCTGAGGGGCGATCATCATCACTGCTTAATAAATGAGAAAACACCCAATTTGTCCTGTTTGGTTGAAAGAGAAGTTGTGGCATCAACAAGAAAATGGGTGTGAGTAGAAATCAGTGGTTATTTTCACAGTCATAGAGCACAGGCTTGCCTCAGTACTCCGTTCATATCCAACTCTTTGCGACCCCATGGACGGTAGCCCACCAGACTCCTCTGTCAGAATTCTCTAGGCAAGAATACTGGAGTGGGTTGCCATTTCTACTCCGGGGGATCTTCCCGACCCAGAGACTGAACTTGGTCTCCCGCACTGCAGGCAGATTCTTTGCCATCTGAGCCACCAGGGAAGCTCTAATGTCCACACTCTTCTCGAAATATGTTATTTCTCCCTTCAAGTGAATGCGTATTTATAAGCTGCGCTTGAATTGAAAAACTAGTGAAGAGGTGCTAACATGAATTGTGTCTGGACCTGTTTAAGCTCTT
The DNA here is from genome assembly GCA_006410675.1 of Oreotragus oreotragus. NCBI lineage: Eukaryota > Metazoa > Chordata > Mammalia > Artiodactyla > Bovidae > Oreotragus > Oreotragus oreotragus. The sequence continues at coordinate 58,204 of SJYX01013967.1, read as the reverse complement.
TTTTTGCTTTTCATTTGACTTCTCAGTTTGTGCACATTCTATCAATACTCTCTGTCTCCAGCTTACTGATGAGTAAGGAAGGGCTGAAAGGAAAAGGAGTAAGGGTTGTCTTGTCTTTCCCTTTCCTTCTATGTCACCGCTTTCAGCATGAGTGGTTGGTTAATTCAGAGAAGTAAAATGAGTAGGGATAGGATAGGGTTTAGCCATTTGTGGGCTTAAAACATCATTGCAGTCTGCTTTGGAAGCAAGTTCTAGTCCAAATGGAAAGTCCACCTCAAATTACTCAACCACATACATAGCACATTTACCTTGTGTTTTCATTGAGTGTCTCACACCTCGTGACTCCGGGGAAATTCTGTGCTCAGGGGACATCACAAATGCTATAGGAAACTGGGACAGAGGCCGACACACATCACACACTACTCTTCTCACACACATTCTCTCCATCATCCCATCAGACTTTACCTACAAAAAGCTGTAAGATAAAATTATTAAGACTTTCAAGATGGTGAGAACAGAACATTAAACCAAGCCTGGGGCCTTCTGAGGGCAGTTTGTGAGCTCATAAAACCGACCCTGCTCCTACCCCCGTCACACGGTGGCAGACACACCACGCCAGCTCTGGACACGCCCCTAGTTCATCTGCCCCAGTCTGATCCCTCCTGGCTCCTGGGCCCTTCCCTCTTCCTTGAGTGCCTCCTAGTTCATTCTCTGGCTCATTCCCTTCCAGTCTGTGTTTGGCCCTTTGGGATCAGGGCTCATCCCAATACCCCTCTCTAGGAAGTCAGATCCATGCCTGACTCTTGGCTCCTGATTTGGGCATTTCCCTCAGTGTCGGAGAAGATATCTCACCTTTCAGCTTCTGCTTCACTCATCAATGGTGCCAACCCTCCTCTCACTTTAGCTTTACCAACTTTTAGTCGGGGCAGGAGAATTCAAACAGGACTCAGGTGAACACACACACACACACACCCTTCACTTGACTGCTTTTCCCTTCTTATCACTGTAGTACAACGGTACTTCCAAAGATCACATTCTAAATTCAAAAACTGCTTATACCAGATCTCCTGGATCATTCTGGGGCCGTTGCTACACTGACAAAATCCTCTCCTTGGCTTGTATTATACTAAACTATTCTTGTTCCCCTACATTTTATTACTGTATTTTGGAGTATATCTCTTCTGCTCCTAGCTGTCAGTTTCCTTTAAGACTCAGGTCTTTACCATCAGCTCTGTCTCACTTTCTTAATTCCCATTCTTCTCAGCTCTTGGTCTGGACCTTCCATTAGCACCACAACCTAAGACCACATTCCTTCTGTGAGTCTCAGTGTCTTAGACCATGAAATGAGAAGTTTAGACTGGTCTTATAAAATTCCTCTCATTTAAACCATGTGTCCTCTCACAAACTGAGTCTCCTTCCTGATGGCCCTAATTCTACTGAAACTTCAAACCGAGAGCATCAGTGTTCATGACATTTACTCTTCTCACTAACCAAGAAATTAAGGGACAGAGCTTTCTTTTACATTAGGATCCGAACGTACAGATCCTTTTTCTTTTATGTTGGGATCCTTTATCTGGAGTCCTAGGTGAGTTTTCTACTCATTCAGATTTTCAAAATAAAGAACACAACAGTGGGAGGAAACCTCAGGTCACAGCATACATCTCAGCAGGCAAATTACAGATCCATAGCTTAATCAATCCATCTGACACAGCTTAAGCAATAAGACTATGTTTATACATTTATTTGTTACCCTTCTGGTCTGTTTATTGCCCAAGGAGTAGCTGATTTACTCAACTCCAGTCTTTGAAAAATTTAATTCTTTCCTAATGAGTGATAAGTCTCATCCCAATGGATCCTTTCTGCAACCAACTGTTCCTCAAGCCAATAATCCTCTAGCTTCCTTCTCTACAACTTTTCAGTGAGTCTTTTCTGGACCCTCTCCTTGGCCTACTACATTTGCCTGAACTTGAATTCCCATCAACCCCCTTTTTACCCAAAGGAAACAATGACAACCAGTATTATTTTCTTGGTCTTACAGTTATCAATAACTCAATAAACCATCCTAATCATTAAATCAACAAGTATCAGTTCAGTTCAGTCATTCAGTCCTGTCCAACTCTGCGACCCCATGAATCGCAGCACACCAGGCCTCCCTGTTCGTCACCATCTCCCCGAGTTCACTCAGACTCATGTCCATTGAGTCCGTGATGCCATCCAGCCATCTCATCCTCAGTCGTGTCCTTCTCCTCCTCCCCCCAATCCCTCCCAGCATCAGAGTCTTTTCCAATGAGTCAACTCTTCGCATGAGGTGGCCAAAGTACTGGAGTTTCAGCTTTAGCATCATTCCTTCCAAAGAAATCCCAGGGTTGACCTCCTTCAGAATGGACTGGTTGGATCTCCTTGCGGTCCAAGGGACTCTCAAGAGTCTTCTCCAACACCACAGTTCAAAAGCATCAATTATTCGGCGCTCAGCCTTCTTCACAGTCCAACTTTCACATCCATACATGACCACAGGAAAAACCATAGCCTTGACTAGGCGGACCTTAGTCGGCAGAGTAATGTCTCCGGTTTTCAATATGCTATATCATAACTTTTCTTCCAAGGAGTAAGCGTCTTCTAATTTCACAGCTGTAGTCACCATCTGCAGTGATTTTGGAGCCCAAAAAAATAAAGTCTGACACTGTTTCCACTGTTTCCCCATCTATTTCCCATGAAGTGATGGGACCAGATGCCATGATCTTCGTTTTCTGAATGTTGAGCTTTAAGCCAACTTTCTCACTCTCCTCTTTCACTTTCATCAAGAGGCTTTTTAGTTCCTCTTCATTTTCTGCCATAAGGGTGGTGTCATCTGCATATCTGAGGTTATTGATATTCCTCCCGGCAATCTTGATTCCAGCTTGTGTTTCTTCCAGTCCAGCGTTTCTCATGATGTACTCTGCATAGAAGTTAAATAAGCAGGGTGACAATNTCTGAATGTTGAGCTTTAAGCCAACTTTCTCCCTCTCCTCTTTCACTTTCATCAAGCGGCTTTTTAGTTCCTCTTCATTTTCTGTCATAAGGGTGGTGTCATCTGCATATCTGAGGTTATTGATATTGCTCTCAGCAATCTTGATTCCAGTGTGTGCTTCTTCCAGCCTAGTATTTCTCAAGATGTACTCAGCATATAAGTTAAATAAGCAGGGTGACGATATATAGCCTTGACGTACTCCTTTTCCTATTTGGAACCAGTCTGTTGTTCCATGTCCTGGTCTAACTGTTGCTTCCTGACCTGCATATAGGTTTCTCAAGAGGCAGGTCAGGTGGTCTGGTATTCCCATCTCTTTCAGAATTTCCACAGTTTATTGTGATCCACACAGTCCGAGGCTTTGGCATAGTCAATAAAGCAGAAATAGATGTTTTTCTGGAACTCTCTTGCTTTTTTGATGATCCAACAGATGTTGGCAATTTGATCTCTGGTTCCTCTGCCTTTTCTAAAACCAGCTTGAACATCAGGAAGTTCACAGTTCACATATTGCTGAAGCCTGGCTTGGAGAATTTTGAACATTACTTCACTAGCATGTGAGATAAGTGCAATTGTGCGGTAGTTTGAGCATTCTTTGGCATTGCCTTTCTTTGGTATTGGAATGAAAACTGACCTTTTCCAGTCCTGTGGCCACTGCTGAGTTTTCCCAATTTGCTGGCATATTGAGTGCAGCACTTTCACAGCATCATCTTTCAGGATTTGAAATAGCTCAACTGGAGTGCCATCACCTCCACTAGCTTTGTTCATAGTGATGCTTTCTAAGGCCCATTTGACTTCACATTCCAGGATGTCTGGCTCTAGGTGAGTGATCACACGATCATGATATCTGGGTCATGAAACAGAGTTGTTTAAAACGATATTGTGCTTATAGTTTTAGTTCCCTCACTTTTTTCCTTTGTGAGGGCTCCCACTCACAAACCACTGGGGCTTCTCTTGTGGCTCAGCTGGTAAAGAATCTGCCTGCAGTGTGGGAGACCTGGGTTTGATCCCTGGGTTGGGAAGATCCCCTGGAAAAGAGAAAGGCTATCCACGCCAGTGTTCTGGGCTAGAGAATCCCATGGGCATGGGGTCGCAAAGAGTCAGACACAACTGAGCCACTTTCACTTTTTTCCTTTTACACTTATTAAGGACATTCTGGTTGCTGGGAGTAGGGAGATGTAGATTAGGAGAATCCTGGGGATTGGGAAGTTCACAGTGAAACTGGGGTGAAAGAGCAGGAGGATGTTGGGGAAAGGGTGGTTGTGGTAAACAAGGTTCGTTTTCCTCCCTACTTAAGGAAAAAGGGAAAGTGAAAGTCCCTCAGTTGTGTCTGACTCTTTGCAACCTCACGGACTACATAGTCCATGCATATAGCCCTTCTATAAGAGTGGGTAGCCGTTCTCCAGGAGATCTTCCCAACCCAGGGATCAAGTCCAGGTCTCCTGCACTGCAAGCAGATTCTTTACCAGCTGAGCTACCAGGGAAGCCTAAGAGGGGGTAGCCTTATCCCTTCTCCAGCAGAGTTTCCTAACCCATGAATCGAACCGGGGCCTCTGGCATTGCAGGTGGATGCCTCACCAACTGAGCTACCGGGGAAGCCCACTTAAATAATGCTTAAGTGGAAAAAAAAAAAAAGCACATTATAAATACAATTCTGAACTTCAAACTATATCACTTCAAAAGAAAATATGGCCACTGAAATCAATATAAAGTGAATTTAGACACATTGAAGTCCTGTTCCAAAGTTAAGCCAAATTTAATACATTTTAATAGAACCTTGAAACTTCCAAAATCCAAATAGGAACTTGTCTCCTGAAAGAAGTCTCTACAGCAGTCCCTGCTGAGGCTGTTCTCACAATGCAATGGCAGCTCTGAAACACTTTGGCACTAAATGTGCACTAGATCGATCTACATTTGTTGATATCAAGCTCCATAAATGAATCCCCAACATCCTCCTGCTATCTTTCACCCCAGTTTCACTGTAAACTTCCCGATCCCCAGGATTCTCCTATTTACCTCTCCCCACTCTCAGCACCCAGACTGTCCTCAGTAAATGTTATGGCTGATAGGGAGATGCAGCTTTGAACATATATGTTCAAAGTAAAGTAACTTCTGCTGGCAAAATTTTAGGTAAGCTCATCAAAGGCTCAACTCTTCTCTCATACCTTCCCCTGTGAGGTGAGTGTGTGTGAGACAGAGATGCGAGACAGAGGCAGAAAGCGAGAGAGAGAGAGGAATCGTGTTGTCTCTGATGCTTGGTCTGCCTTAGGATACTCCAGTTCTTGGTCCACTGCACAACACCATGTCAGAATATTAATTATGGATATATATGGTTATAGAGTTAGAAAAAGAAATCAGATAATTGCCTAAATCCATAAGTATATTAGCCATTACCTTGCAAGGTCCAAATTCTACTACAGATATGTAGCAGAACAGCTTAGCATAATATGAATAGAAACAACATAATATATTGTTTTGTCTTCCGTTGTATTATAGTTGCGTACAGAAAAGGGGATGTGATACATGACTGTCAGTAAGGACTCAGAGGGCTCCCCTAGTGGCTCAGTGGTAAAGAATCTGCCTGCCAAGGCAGGTGACGCAGGATCAGGAAGGTCCCCTGGAGAAGCAAACAGGAAACCACTCCAGTATTATTACCTGGGAAACTCCATGGACAGCAGAGTTGGGTGGGCTACCATCTATGTGGTCGCGATAACAGTAGGACATGACTTAGCAACTAAAACAACAACCAACAAAAGGATTCAGAAGCACAAGTTCCTTGCATTTTATTTCATCAGACTCCAATATCTGGTAAAAGCAATAAGCACCAAATTATATTTGAATAAAACTTCCATAAATAATGTTTTCATGGCCATCATAAAGTCTAGAATGCATATGCTAATTACAAGCCAAAGTAAAACCTCCATAGTTTTAAAAAACTATACAATTAGAACTATTTTCACTTATACTGTGATCCTCATAGTCATAGAAACAGATATTGGTTAATATTTCCATTAAATTTGAACATTTTATATTTAAATATAAATGTTTCAGCTAAACTTTTCCCACTTTCATATTTTAAAATCTGAATGTGTTCCACATGAGTTGAATACTTAATTTCCACATAACCAAGTAGACCTTTTCAAATGTTTGGATACCTAGGAAAATAGCATAGAGAAATTAGAAAACTCTTGCAAGAGATTATAAAGGTACTTTACTTCTGATTACATAGGCACCTTAAAGGGGCTTCCCTGGTGTATCAGTCATTAAAGAATCTGTCTGAAATGCAGAAGAAAATGGGTTCAATCCCTGGGTCGGGAAAATACCCTGGAGAGGGAAATGGCAACCCACTCCAGTATTTTTGCCTGGAAAATTCCACGGAAAGAGGAGCCTGGCGAGCTACAGTCCATGGGGTCACAAGCAGCTCGACATGACTGAGCAACTAACACAACACACACACAGGCACCTTAAAACCGTGAGTTTTTTGAATCCTATACAGCCTTCAGAATGGGAGAAAATAATAGCAAATGAAGCAACTGACAAAGGATTAATCTCAAAAATATACAAGCAACTCCTGCAGCTCAATTCCAGAAAAACAAATGACCCAATCAAGAAATAGGCCGAAGAACTAAACAGACATTTCTCCAAAGAAGACATACAGATGGCTAACAAACACATGAAAAGATGCTCAACATCACTCATTATCAGAGAAATGCAAATCAAGACCACAATGAGGTACCATCTCATGCCGGTCAGAATGCCTGCTATCCAAAAGTCTACAAACAATAAATGCTGAAGAGTGTATGGATAAAAGGGAAACCTCTTACACTGTTGGTGGGAATGCAAACTAGTACAACCACTATGGAGAACAGTGTGGAGATTCCTTAAAAAACTGGAAATAGAACTGCCATATGACCCAGCCATCCCACTGCTGGGCATACACACCAAGGAAACCAGAATTGAAAGAGACACGTGTACCCAATGTTCATCGCAGCACTGCTTATAATAGCCAGCATATGGATGCAACCCAGATGTCCATCAGCAGATGAATGGATAAGAAATGTATGTATTGTGGTATATATACACAATGGAGTATTACTCAGCAATTAAAAAGAATACATTTGAATCAGTTCTAATGAGGTGGACGAAACTGGAGACTATTATACAGAGTGAAGTAAGTCAGAAAGAAAAACACCAATACAGTATACTAACGCATATATATTTAGAAAGACGGTAACGATGACCTTATATACGAGACAGCAAAAGAGACACAGATATACAGAACAGTCTTTTGGATTCTGTGGTAGAAGGTGAGGGTGGGATGATTTGTGAGAATAACATTGAAACATGTCTATTATCATATGTGAAACAGATCACCAGTCCAGGTTCGTTGCGTAAGACAGGGTGCTCAGGGCTGGTGCACTGGGATGACCCAGAGGGATGGGATGGGGAGGGAGGTGGGAGGGGAGTTCAGGATGGGGAACACATGTACACCCATGGCTGATTCATGTTGATGTATGGCAAAAACCACTACAATATGGTAAAGTAATTAGCCTCCAATTAAAATTAAAATTTAAAAATATATCCTATACAGACAGTAAAATACAATCAGAATGCAAATTTAGGAATAAAATCCAATAATTTAATAGCTTGTTACATGATCAGACATGATTGGTCTTCTCTGTGTTCAATTTAAAAAAATAAAAAGATTGCCCTTGGTGGCTTTGGTCTAGGAGTGGATGGCGTGTTATGTCCATTAAATAGGAAGCCAAGATTACATGAACAAATAATTTCACAGCTCTGTGGAAGGACTGATGGTCTTTGCAAAGGCCTAGACTGGTTTCATCTTTCTTGAAATTTTACCACTGATTTGTTCTTAGTCATGTGAAGGCACTAAGGCCAGCAGAGGTGACAAGTGTTTGATATACAATACTTGAGCCACTTCTGTCTGACTGCATTTATTTTAAGCTATGCTCATACTTAGTATTCTCACATGTCTATGTTCCTGGGTTTTAGTTTTGTTCTTATTTCCAGTAAGGGGTTGAATATATATGACAATTGTAATAACACTCTCCTCAAAGCTCTACAAAAATAACACATACCTGTTTTGGTGCAAGGGATGCTTTTTCATTACATGAACGTAGAGCAAGCTCTTTAATATAAAAACTTACCCTTTGTTCATTACCTTACTTGCACAGTTTGTAACATATCCCCTTACCTTTTAGCATATATAAATCCACTTCAATTGAATCCATTCTTTACAATCTGCAGCAAGCCACAGAAGTTTCCTCTTAGTTGAAAGGAAATTTGAAGGGAGGAGGAGCGTAGAAAAACACATTTAATTTATCCTATTGAAAAGGGACCATTCTAGATGATGTCTGAGCACTTCTGCATTTCCTTACACACTACAAATCAGCTCAGATATCTTAATCAGTGGCTAGAAATGTATCCTTATCAGTAACATATTCATGAAAGATGGTATGTGTATGAGCTGCAAAATGTTTGGCAGAGACCCAGGAATAAAAAAGAAAGAAAGAATATGGTAAAGAGTTGATGGAATAGCTTTGTGTTTCCACCCTATTCATTTGGGGAATTTTCTATCATCTGTTTGTTCTGTATGGGAGGATAATAGACAAATCAGCAAAATGTCAGACTTCTATTACTTGATTTCATCTATAATTAGATGTATTTACTGTACAGTAATCTAGGGTGGAAGCATATCTATACACAGTTGTGTATATACGAACATACATACATTCTCATGGAGCTTTCTCAATCTTCCTATTTATAATACTATCATATAAAGTTTCTGTTTTGACAATCTAAGCACTCTTTAAATATTGTTTCATAAAATCACGAGCAGTTCCTGACAATTAATTTCTTCAGTCAACGGTCTACTCAAACTGGGCAACTCCCCCTTGGAACTTAGAAGCCATAAGAGCAGACTGTGTGCGTGAAAAGGCAAGACAATTCATTAGCCGATTCTGCAGCAACTCAAAGTGGCGGGGGATGTCAGCCCCTGCTCTGGTGCTTCAATACTAATGAGAATCATTGCATATTCATAACCTCAAATACAGTCAGCTTCTTGTAAAAACTTTTGTCACCCAGGCTTCATGGCAAGAGCAAAGCACTGCACAATCCGTGTCGTGGCACTTCCGCCAAGTGAGTGCAAGAGCGAGATTGATTGTTTTGCAACGCTGCCTGACGTGGAACTAAAAGATGCTGCCCCAAGGGTCCTAAAACTCTGCTTAGTTTGATTGCAAAGCCCTAAGTAATCAAAGAAACAAAAAGGAGGCAGTGGTGGTGAATGTGTTTGCCTATATACACATATACCCACATATACACTATACGTGAAAAATACGGAAAAGAATACATTAAAGAAGTTGGCTTATTGCGTGTTCAGAGTAATTATCTGTGAGGAATGTAACACCATCACATGAATTCTTACCATGTTGAAAGAAAAATGGTGTGCCCCAGTAAACTTGTTCTCAAGTTGCAGAAACACCACAGCATAGCTTAATAGAAACAGACTTCTAAAACCGTCTGAAGTTTCCCGTCATTATCAATACCAAAGCCTAGAGAACTGAACTGTCAGCTCCGCCAAATCCAGAGCTACCTGGAATCCAGCTCCTCAGGCGGCTTTTCATGCTACTGTCACTGCCTCCCTTGCTTTATCCTCATCATCATCATGATTAGTGTCCAGAAGTGAGCTGCTCAGTGTGCTTGCCAGGAAATCCTAAGCGCCTGGCACTACACCATTTGACCCCAAAATACCTGTCTGTTTGGGGTAGCTACCAGCATCCCCTGGAGTCAGAGAAAGAAAATGTATGTTTCAGCACCTACTTTGAAAAAGCCTTGAGCATTTTTCCACTCATAATGATTTTCCACTCTTCAGTGGGAATGCCAGCACGCTTCCACGTTTTTCTGACAGGCATACGGTCTACAAACTACCCATACAAATTAAATAAAACAGGACAGTGAAAGAAAAGTTTCTAAATTTGATCACACTTGAATTGTTAAAAGTTATTTCCAGATGCAAAATGTGTATAAATATCTGCATAGCTAAAGACAAATCAGGAATATTAGGAGGCTGGCGGGGGGTGGGGGAGTAGATGATGAGGTGTTACGGGGGAAGGGGCTCACCCAACTGTCTTATATCTTAGTCACAGACACACAAGCTTCAAAAATAGAAGGATTTGTGTTTATGATTGATTGAGGTAGCTGATTATCCACAGATATTTTAAGTGTTGAGACATTAAATTGTCAGCTCTATCAGTTTGATTGCAGTAAAACATGAAAACATTGACTTTTGTCTAGTTAGAGAAATTTATTTTTCCCAGAATGACAATTCTTTAAGTAGAAGCCAGGCAGCTTGCCAGCTTTCCATGTCATACACTGAAGTTTGCAAATGCAACCCATATTTTCGAGTGTTTTTCAAGGTTCAATGAATGGTGCAGAGGTCTTTTACAAATAGTCTGATAATAAACAGATTCCTGCAGTACTCTTCCTTCTTTAAACCTGAGAAAAGTATTTTTCATTTAGAAGGGAAAAAGAAAGCTATAGCTTGGTACTCGTGGGAGATGTGTCACATCTTCAGCTACTTAAAGTATCTCTCAAAAATAGTATAACCCTCTTTGGACCACCATACTGTGAACAAGCATGATTAATGTGTTTTATAAGTCTGAAATAAAATGCTCATCATAACTGTCAGTAAGCTGTCAGCTTTCAAAAGTCTTTGTTCCCAGAATGAGTCGTTTGTCTGATCCTCTTTAAGAAAACATATTCCAACCTAAGAGGAAGATGTTAAATCAAGTAAATTCTATTGAAATTGCCTGATATTCTAGAGCCTTGTGTCTACTATACATGTCCATACTGTTTTACAAAATAAAAACACCACATCTTACTTGCTGTTATTGCTTGTTAGGACACCTGTGCTTTTCACTGGGTAGAACTGTAGTCTCAGTGTTTAAAACCTAGTCCATTATAATAACAAAAATGTCAGATGGTATATATAGTCAAGCTTTTAAATAAAATCTGTGACTGGGAAATCACGTAACGATGATCAAAATGAAAACACCAATCAGAAGACATATGTAGTCATTAATTCCACAGAAACACCAACATATCTATATTCTTTAAGCATTTATCGTGATCATTAAAACACAAGATGTTCCAGAGACCAGCAAACCACTGAACCCTCCATGTTTGAGTTCTACAGATAGCAGCAGATAATGTCTGGAGAAAAAGGTTCCCTGAACAGCCAGGCAAAGGTCCACCAACTAGGACAACATGTTCCCAACTCCTTTAGCCAATCATCTAGTGCCCTGGAGTGCTGGATTTGGTCGCTTTTATCATATCTTAGAGGGCAACACCTATTATAAGTGGTCATTAAATTACCCAATCTCCTACTCCTTTATTCCAACCACCACTATACTGTGTCGTACAGAACCACTGCATTGGTGGCTCTATGGCAAAGCTTCATAAAGCACCCCATCTGTACGCTGTCAACAGCCACAGTTCCTTTTGTTAACACGCTTTCCTCTTTGGGTTAGTTCTATTTATTTTCATATCATGCCCATAAAGATTAAAAGTGCAGATCATTTTCCATTTAACATCCCTTTTTAAGTTTGTATTTTCCAAAAATCTAAGAAAAATTCATTTGATACCAATTTATACCAACTGTGCTTCCCTTGTGGCTCAGCTGATAAAGAGTCCACCCACAATGTGGGAGACCTGGGTTCAATCCCTGGGTTGGGAAGATCCCCTGGAAAAGGGAAAGGCTACCCACTCCAGTATTCTGGCCTCGAGAATTTCATGGACTGTATACTCCATGGGGTCGCAAAGAGTCAGACACAACTGAGCAACTTTCACTTCACGTATCACCTTTATCCATAAGGAGCCATCTTTCATTTTATTATTTTCCAAACTGCCAAGAAACTACAGGTTCTGTATATATAAGCATCAGTATATTGTAAGCATTACTGCTCTTCTTCACTTTGATGTATGCATAATTTGAGGGGCTTCCCTGATAGCTCAGTTGGTGAAGAATCTGCCTGCATTGCAGGAGACCTCGGTCCAATTCTCGGGTCAGGAAGATCCGCTGGAGAAGGGATAGGCTACCCACTCCAGTATTCTTGAGCTTCCCTTGTGGCTCAGCTAGTAAATAATCTACCTGCAATGCAGGAGACCTGGGTTGATCCCTGGGCTGGGAGGATCCCTTGGAGAAGGGAACAGCTACAACTTTTAACAAAGTTTATTTTCATTCTTTCTTTGTCTGAATTCTATGCCAAAACTACCCCCAATAGTTACAATATATTGTGGCAGGTCTAAAAACAATGTTCTTTCATATCTCATATACTAATTTTCCCTCTTTTGCCATTCCTCATCTCTTACAAGGGTTTAGTATTTAGCTCACAAATAGGTGAAAAGTAGATAAGTTATTTTGTTCTCCTTTGTTGGTTTTCTTTTTCCATTAAGAAAGCTAGAATTCCCTTGCAGCCGAACTAAAATGATTCATTTGCTGCTCGCATCTTATAACAATTCCATAATTTCAGTGGCTTCACAATGTTTTCTAGACCTTCAAATTTTGTTCTCTCTAAAGTACTATCTACTATAGGGATTATGTTGTTAACTTTACAAGGAAATACCAAGCTCAGGTAGGGCTTTTCTTTTCTTTTTTTTTTTCAATATTATGGATATTGCTTCCAAGAAGGACTAACTGGTACTAACTCAGTACCACAGCCAAAGTGGCCTCAGGTATGATACTTTTCACACTGCTCCTTTGATTGCTCTCATATCTATGCTGAATCTTTTTTTCATCATCTGTCCTCAAATTTACAAAGTTCATTTTAGTGATAGCAGCCACATTAGCAAAATCATAAACATAAACTAGAATTTACATGCTCTGAGCCTTCCTAAACCTCATTTCAATTGTAAATTTAAACCTTAAAAAAACTAAATTTTATTGTAGCTATCTTAAAAATCTTCTTCCTAACTACCTACAAGTAGTCTCTCCCTTGAACCCTTGGGCCAAATATAGACTTTGCTCTACTGCCTAACTTTTTTCCATATGCTCTTTTTAAAAAAAACCTGCCCATCAATAATTACCAACAATCTCTGCAAATAGCTTCTTGCTGCTGCTGCTGCTGCTGTTAAGTCGCTTCAGTCGTGTCCGACTCTGTGCAACCCCATAGACGGCAGCCCACCAGGCTCCCCCATCCCTGGGATTCTCCAGGCAAGAACACTGGAGTGGGTTGCCATTTCCTTCTCCAGTGCAGAGCTAGCAAAATATCAGTTATCCTCTTGCATATATAATATCATTATTATAGGTAAAACTTTCTACTTTCTCTGTTTTCATAGCTGGAAGGAATGATCATTTTAAGAGCAGTGATTTTCAGATTGTATTCAGGGGTGCTTCAGACATTCTTTTTAAAAGAAAATTAATGAAGGAGCAATATCATATAGAAGGAGTTCCAGAACTAATTTATCTAGAACACCATCACTTTTTGTTTACAACTTTTAAAAAATAATAATTTTTAATATACAGGAAAATTACAAGCACAGTACAAAGAACTATTGTATGTGCTTAACCCAGACTTTAATATTTTGCCACAACTGCTTTATCATTCTTTCCTACCCTTTCTCTCTTCTCTTCTCCTCTTTCCTTCTCTCTTTACACATTATACACCTTTTATTTTCTTAACTGTTTGAAAGTTACAAAACCTTGTTCCATTACCTCTAAATACTGCCAGGTAGATTTCCCAGGAACAAAGATATTCACTTATATTATTACAGTATGATAATCAAAATCAGGAAATTTAATACTGACACAATGCTGTTACCTAATCTATACAATTTACTTAAAATTTTCAACTGTCTCCAAAATTCCTCTTACAGCAATTTTTTCTGGTCCAAAATCGGCCTTTCTTTGCCTTTTGTAATACTGACATTTATAAATAGTACAAACAATTTTCTTTGTAAAAGGAACCTTCAGTTTGGGTTTGTCTAGTTTCTCATAATTAGATTTAGGTTACACACTTTTGGTAGAAACATGATATAAATGATATTGTGTTCTTTTCAGTGTATCACATCAGGAAACATATAATATGGTTTGTCCAGTTATTGGTGATACTGACTTTGCTTACTTACTTAAGTAGTTAAAGTAGTATCTTTAAGGCTACTCCACTGTAAAATATGTTTTACTTAGTAATTAAAGAACAATTCATGGAAAGATATTTTTAAAACTTTGTAAGTATCTTAGCCTTCATCCATTTTTCACTCACTGGTTTTAGCATCCATTGATGACCCTTGCCTGGTGGTTAAAATGGTTGCAAAATGGTGACTTCCTAACACTGCCATCCTCCTACATTTGTTTATATGGTACCCTATCCCCTTATTTACTCTCTTGTTTACTATAAGTATGAACTCATGGGTGTTTTTAGCATTTATTAGTCTCACTGGGCTTCCCCAGTGGCTCAGCGGTAAAGAATCTGCCTGCAGCGTGGGAGCTGCAAGAGATGAGGGTCCCATCCCTGGATCAGGAAGATCCTCCAGAGTAGGAAATGGCTACCCACTACAGTATTCTTGCCTAGGAAATCCCATGGGCAGAGAAGTCAGGCGGGCTACAGTCCATGGTAGCACAGAGACAGATATGACTGAAGCAACTTAGCACACACTCAATCTCATTATTTTGAAGCTGAATTCTCTCAGATTTGGCCAGTGGGAGTCCCTCTGATCTGACTACTGAGGCCTTTTGACACATCCCTAAATGGCAATCCACTCCAGTATTATTGCCTGGAAAATCCCATGGACAGAGGAGCCTGATAGGCTACAGTCCGTCGGGTCGCAAAGAGTCAGACACGGCTGAGTGACTTCAGTATCATTTTGTGAAATTTAACATCACTTTTGTTTTTATTTTGGGATTTGAAACCCATTTTTCTGCTATAATATTGTTTCCTCCAATTCTCCTTATTCCAAGTCAGGTTTGTATAAAAAGTGTCTAGAATACAGAGAAGACGGAGAATAAAGAGAATAAATGATGGTAACCCTTTTGTTTCTGTGGCTGCACTGGCCACCATGCCATCCCTCAACCCACCAGGCATGCTCCTGCATCAAGGACCTGGCATCCCTTGTGTCCTTGGCCTGGAAGCTTCCTTCCCAGGCAGCTCGGTCGCTGTTCTCATGTCTCCTTTAAGCCACAGCTCAAACATCCCTTTCTCGGGGAGGCCTCCACTGACCACTTTTATTACCAGAACAAAGGTTCTCAAACTTTTTAAAACACCCTTTGAAAACTCTTGATGGTAACCCCTTCATTCCCAAAGCTCTGTTCCAAAGCAAGATATAAAATAACAATCGGTTTAACCCGTCAATGGTTATGTCAGAAACATGATCTTAACCCTCACTGGTTTATTTTACCACAGTCAATTGACAAACTCTAAAGTGTTTACTGGTATACGCATCGTCCTTCTGGGTCATTGAAACAAAACAGATGCTACCCACTCTGCTGCTTCTGAGAGCAGAGCAGAAGATTCCCTATTTTTCCACTTATTTAGTTCACTTCCTTATTACACACAGCATATCCACACCTATATCATTTTGCTATGAATCAGTCTAATTTTTAAAACTGTTTACTCCTAAATAAAAGTATCAATAAACTAGAATAATGTAGAACAAATAGCTTACAGAACTGCTCTCTAAAAGAATGTTTTAAACTATGTAACATTTAACATTTGATTATCCCAAGTAACAAGCAAAAAACCCTCAACAAAGAATCACAGATAATAATCACCATCAAAGAGATATCCAAGACTTTACAAGTAATCAGGTGCTTTCATTCACATTCAGCAGAGAAACTCACTTTTCCCTGAGCATGTTGCTTCAATATACAACTTAATGTGATTGCATTTCACAGATCAGAGTTAAAAGTGTCCTTGCTAAAATACACAGCAAGGTCCATGACTTAACAGCACCTTTCCAAGGCAAACTCAGTAAGTCATTCCTATGCATCATCAGTTTCTTAGACGATCTTAAGTTTGTCAGGCTACTTACCTAGTCTTTTTCTAAAACTACTAACATACTTCAGACTTTCCAAAGTATATTATTTCTAGCTCCTATACTGAAGGCATATAGACGGCTTTCCTTTGCCCTCAACATCTATTTTTCATTAAATTACATAACATAAACTAATCTTTTAGGTTTTTCAAGATGCTTCTGTATAGAGGAATCAATATATTTTTCAATGTGGTAAATAAGTAAATGCTTACAGGCCACAAAATGATGAGATGCTTCATTACATAACATAATAGGACAGAATAAATTCTAACATATAACTGATTTTTTGAAGAGTAAGTCATGTACCCCAAACTATACTTTAAACCTCCTGGCTACCTAGTCCATCTAGTAAAATCCTTGAGTGATTTACCAATGATACATCTAAAGACCTAAATCACTTACAAAAATAACTATTTTGAGCACTGCAAGAACTGATTTTAAGTGAAACTCACGATCTAAAAAAAAAAAATATATATATATATCATATAAATTCAGTGGCCATTTGCTTTTTCATTATAATGTTAGTTATCCTATAGTACTCAATTATCTAAGATAAAAGGCACAGCATAGTATTTAGTCTTCTAACATACAAAGAAGAACTATATTCATCACATATGATGAAATACAGCTCCTTGTTCTTGAGGGCTAGACCTGAGCTGTCCAATACGGTAGCCGGTACACATGTCTATTGGGCACTCTGTAATATATCTAGTCCAAACTGAGACACACATCAGTGTAAGATACACATCAGATTTCAAAGACTTAGTATGAAAAAATATATAAAATATCTCACTAATAATTTTATGTTGCTTATATGTTGAAATAACATTTGACACATTGGGTTAAATAAAATATTAAATTCATCTGCTTCTTTTTACTTTTTTAATGTGGCTACTAAAAAATTTAAATTGCATACATGGCTCAGATTTTATTTTATTTGAATTTTTGATTGTCCTGAGTCTTTGTCACAGTGCACAGGCTTTGCTGCCTAGCAGCATGTGGGATTTTAGCTCCCCAAGCAGAAATCGAACCCAAGAAGGCAGATTCTTAACCATGGGACCACCAGGGAAGTCTCGCTTATATTTTATTTCTACTGGAGAGGACTTGTTTAGACTAAAGTGGACAAAAGGCACAGTCAGAGGCCAGCTCTACAGTGTATCATAAATATCCTGAAACTACTACTTTCTAAGGTTTTGAGGTTATTAGCAGATAATCAAATCCCACAAGCAACAGAAGACTAAGTCTATGTGAACTCAGTTTGTAATGAATACAATAATAAATCTACACATTTAATGATATCATAGTGTTTAATTAGGTAACTTGGTAACCACCTGCTGTTACTGTCTTTAAAATTACTATCAACAGTATTATTTTTACATAGCTAAAGTTCATAGAGTTTATTTTTTATTACCTCACTTTTAGAAGTACTATACTGAATATTCTTATAAATAGTTAACTGTCTACTGAATACCTTGATTTAGATATAATGGGCATTTCAAATTCATTATGTCAAAACTGAAATCATTATCTTGCCGTTAGGAGTCAATTCTCTACGGTATTTCTGTGTGTCTCAGAATAGAAATGGTTTATCCCTCCAGGTTAGAGGGCATACCATTCCCTGACAAGGATAATAAAGAGAATGTCATCCTCCGAGACAGGGTTGGCCAGTTTTGCTTGCAGGCTCTTGCAAGCCTGGGAGGACACAGATCCACCTGCGTGTGAGGGCACGGCATCACCCCGAGCCTCATTCTGTACTACAGGACTTGGGGAACCAATGTGAACATGCAGATCATACCGACTACTTTGCTATGAGCAATAAACTGTCTAAATCTATCTGACTGGGTTCATTGTTTCCTTCTTACAGGAATCTACAGAAGTGTGGTGAGCCAGCCTAGCAGCTGTAGCCTCTTAAGAGCTGCTTAACGCTCCTCCTTCTTGTGTGTCCTCAGTCTTCATACAAGCACCTCTATCTACTCCACTGCCCAAGTCAGAAACCCGACCATCAGTCTTGACTCTTGCCCCTCACTCATCATATCCAGAGCGTCACCATGTCTGAATTATTCTACCATCTAAATTTCTATTTGCCCTGCCTTCACCCTGGTTCACATCATTACCCGCTCTCACCTACATGCCTGGTTTGTGTCAGCATCCCTAGCGTTGCCCTACTTCACCCATTCTTCACGTTGCTGCTGTAATGATCTGGTTATGTCATTTTACTGCCTTCAGGATAATGCCCAAACTTGTCAAAATTACAAAGTATTTTAAGGTCAGAACTTATGTCAAATGTTTCTTGGAATTCTATTTGTGATTATATTATTGGGAGGAGGGGGGAAGGAAAACAGAAAGAAAGATTAGCCAAATGTCATCCTCCGAGACAGGGTTGGCCAGTTTTGCTTGCAGGCTCTTGCAAGCCTGGGAGGACACAGATCCACCTGCGTGTGAGGGCACGGCATCACCCCGAGCCTCATTCTGTACTACAGGACTTGGGGAACCAATGTGAACATGCAGATCATACCGACTACTTTGCTATGAGCAATAAACTGTCTAAATCTATCTGACTGGGTTCATTGTTTCCTTCTTACAGGAATCTACAGAAGTGTGGTGAGCCAGCCTAGCAGCTGTAGCCTCTTAAGAGCTGCTTAACGCTCCTCCTTCTTGTGTGTCCTCAGTCTTCATACAAGCACCTCTATCTACTCCACTGCCCAAGTCAGAAACCCGACCATCAGTCTTGACTCTTGCCCCTCACTCATCATATCCAGAGCGTCACCATGTCTGAATTATTCTACCATCTAAATTTCTATTTGCCCTGCCTTCACCCTGGTTCACATCATTACCCGCTCTCACCTACATGCCTGGTTTGTGTCAGCATCCCTAGCGTTGCCCTACTTCACCCATTCTTCACGTTGCTGCTGTAATGATCTGGTTATGTCATTTTACTGCCTTCAGGATAATGCCCAAACTTGTCAAAATTACAAAGTATTTTAAGGTCAGAACTTATGTCAAATGTTTCTTGGAATTCTATTTGTGATTATATTATTGGGAGGAGGGGGGAAGGAAAACAGAAAGAAAGATTAGCCCACTTCTAACATTTAAAACTGTGGAGCAAAATGTAAGTTGGATGGGGTAGACCTTAGATAGTTCATCAAAACTTCTCTCTTCCTCATTCATGAGCATAGCTGAACTCTAAGACTTTCCTCTGTTAGAACTGGTAATGAAAAGGGGGTCCAACACAGTCAAGAAGGGCCATTTTTATTTTTTTGCCAGCCACATTTATTCTGATGAAGAGAATGCTCAGGCTATAAGCAAACATGCCCTTCCTGTTACTAGACTTAGAAGAGGTGATTGGTGTCAAATCTATCTTTTCTTTTGGTTCAGGGCATTCAAAAAACAGGTCTCTTTTCTTTCTTTCTTTTTTTTTTTTCCTTTTAAATGATATTTTAAGCATGCTTTATTCAGATATATCATGTTGACTGAACTGGGGAAAATTCAAATAAGATTATCCTGCTTCTCATTTGGTCTAGCTTCTATTTTTCATGACTTAGCTCAGATTTTCTTTCAGGAAATCTTCTCTGACTCCCAAAGTATGGTTACAAGTCTTTCCTATGTGCTTACTCATGTTTTAGCATTTAATTTCTTGTTGTTGCTATTTAGTCAATAAGCCATTTCTGACTCTTTGAGACCCCCATGGCCTGTAGCCTGCCAGGCTCCTCTGTCTATGGGATTTCCCAGGCAAGAATACTGGAGTGGGTTGCCATTTCTTTCTCCAGAAAGAGATCTTCCTGACCCGGGGATCTTCCTGACCCAGGGGATCTTCCTGACCCAGGGATCAAAGCCCACATCTGGTTGGCAGACAGAATCTTTAACACCGAGCCATAATACTCAGTATTAATCTCTGGTAATCTCCTTGAAGATAGTGTGTTTAATTCATTATCTATACCCTCTATGCTATACCATCATGCCTGACATATAGTGGGTACTCAATAAATAATTATCTACTTTAAATATATAATCAGATCACACTTTCAAAAATCAGAAAGGGAATTATAATCTTGAAGGCAAAGAAACTGGAGGAAAGGGATTTTGATTGTAGAGTTTTTCTTATCTTCTAACACATACTCAAACACACATACACACACACTGACATGCCAAATCACTAAAGCTTTCCTAATTTCAGTACCCTTCCACTCCGAGGTTTGAAGTTACAGAGCCACTGGACGCTTTCATGAGAAAAGAGAAAATGTATTTTTTCCCAAGGATTTATTCATATCAAGGCAGATTTTGATGTCATCTATGTGTAACTCAAGTCTGCTTCCAGGCCAGGAGCTCAAAGATGGTGAAGCTAAGATGACAGGTTAACTGGACAATTACTTTATCCAACACTTTAGGGTGAAAGATCCTCACATCTGCTTACTAGCCTTTCCAAGAGCTATTTTTGGCCCCTGGTTTGAATTTTGAGAAGAGAAATTTAAAATGCTGCTAAGCCTTCTTCCAAGACTTTACCCAGAGCAGCCAATGTAGCCCCTCAAAAAACAAAAAAGAGAGATCTTTAAGGCAATTGGTATAGCACAGCAGGTTTCAAGAGCACCTATGATGCCAGCATGTGAATAGCTTAGGGAGACACTGGTGTCCTGGTGATCACTAGTTGGTTACCCTAATTTAAATTTTCAGAGTTTTCTTTGGCCAATAGCTGAATTATCAGTTATAAAATGATTTTCAGTAAGATTATTGTAGGACAACCCTATATTTTAATGACCTGGTTCTTTTAGATTATTGAAAGCAAAGTTCTTAAACTCACAGAGCATTTTCCTTCATATAAAGAATAAGAATATCAAGCCCAGGTGCCACAACTACTGAGCCCACAAGCCACAGCTAGAGAGTCTGTCTGTGTACCACAATGAAAGATCCCACACACAGTAACCAAGACTCATGCAGCCAAATAAATAAATAAATGAATATTTTTAGAAAGAAAAACAAAGACTATCATTACACTCACAGATAAATCTGGGTTCTAGTAATGACCCTGCAATTTGCTGTATGAACTTGGAGCAATAATTTTAAAACTTCTGAGCCTCAGAGTCCTTTTTGTGGTGAGGATTAATTAAATAACAGTACAATGTATCCATAACATTACCCACTACTCTGTTCATGTTCAATAAAAGGCAGTCATAATTTTCACAAGATTCTTTACAGCACGAGTTAGGCTGAGCGCTGAAAAATCGATGCTTGTGAGCTGTGGTGCTGGAGAAGACTCCTGAGAGTCCCCTGGACTGCAAGGAGATCCAACCAGTCCATTCTGAAGGAGACCAGCCCTGGGATGTCTTTGGAAGGAATGATGCTGAAGCTGAAACTCCAGTACTTTGGCCACCTCATGCGAAGAGGTGACTCATTGGAAAAGACTCTGATGCTGGGAGGGATTGGGGGCAGGAGGAGAAGGGGACGACCGAGGATGAGATGGCTGGATGGAATCACGGACTCGATGGACGTGAGTCTGAGTGAACTCCGGGAGATGGTGATGGACGGGGAGGCCTGGTGTGCTGCGATTCATGGGGTCGCAGAGAGTCGGACACGACTGAGCGACTGAACGAACTGAGCAGGCCAAACCTGTCCACCCCTGTTTTATAAATAAAGTTTTATTGGGCCACAATCACAATCATTAGTTTATGTTTTGTCTATGACTACATCTGAAATGACAAAGTTGTGCAGAGTAACGACAAGAGTTAAAACAGAGATCATATGGCCCACAAAACCCAAAATATTTACTATCTGGCCTTTTACAGAAACAGTCTGCTGACTCCTACTTACAATAAATTTCACTAAAACTTCTAAAATAATATTATCACCTATTCGGACAGACTGAGCGACTTCACTTTCACTTTTCTCTTTCATGCATTGGAGAAGGAAATGGCAACCCACTCCAGTATTCTTGCCTGGAGAATCCCAGGGATGGGGGAGCCTGGTGGGCTGCCGTCCATGGGGTCACACNGCAATGGCACCCCACCCCAGTACTCTTGCCTGGAAAATCCAATGGACGGAGTAGCCTGGTGGGCTGCAGTCCATGGGGTCACTAACAGTCGGACAGACTGAGTGACTTCACTTTCACTTTTCTCTTTCATGCATTGGAGAAGGAAATGGCAACCCACTCCAGTATTCTTGCCTGGAGAATCCCAGGGATGGGGGAGCCTGGTGGGCTGCCGTCTATGGGGTCACACAGAGTCACGACTGAAGTGACTTAGCAGCAGCAGCAATGCCATAATGAACCACTTGTGGAATCTTCATTCTTGACCAGAGATCAAGCGCTGAGCCTTTGGAGTGAGAGCACTAATTCCAAGACCCTAGATTACCAGAGAACTAACTGTATGGAGTATCAAATAGAACTCATACGAAGGAAACCACTGGAATACAAGACCTGGCATCACCCAACCACCAGTAGCACCCTGTGTGGGACACCTCACCTAAACAACAAATAAAACAAAAATACAAACCTAAACATCAGCAGACAGGATTATGACCTCACTCAGCCTTGTTCATCAGGGGAAAAACAAACAAAAACTCAGCACAAATATCACCCTCTATGAAGCTTATGCAAACCACTGGACCAAACTTAGGAAGGCAGAAATCACAACGAAGAAAGAATTCAACTCTGAATCCTGGGAAAAGGAGACCCCAAACACAATAAATTAAAGAAAATAATGAAAAGGCAGAGAAATACTAGACAAATGAAGGAACAAACTAGAAACACATAAGTACAAACAAATAAAGAAGAAATAGGCAAACTACCTGGAAAAGATTTCAGAATAATGATAGTAAAGATGATCAAAAACCTTGAAAAGAAAATGGAGAAAATGCAAGAATCAATTAACAAGACCTAGAAGAATGAAAGAATAAACATGCAGATACAAATAACACAATTACTGAAATTAAAAATACTCTGGAAGGAATTAATCGAATATCTGAAGCAGAAGAATGACTCAGTGAGCTGGAAGATAAAAATGGTGGAAATAACTTCTGAAGAGCAGAATAAAATAAAAATAATAAAAAGAACTGAGGACAGCCTCAGAGACTTCTGGGATCATATCAAACACATCAGCATTTGAATTATAGAGGTCCCAGAAGAAGAAGAGAAAAAGAAAGGGTATGAGAAAAATTTTGAAGAGATTATAGTTGAAAATTTCCCAACATAGAAAAGGAAATAGTCAGTAAGTTCAAGAGGCACAAGGAGTCCCATACAGGATAAACCCAAGAAGAAACACGCCAAGACACACACTCTTCAAACTAACAAAGACTAAACACAAAGAAGGAATATTAAAAGCAGCAAGGTAAAAGGGACAGGTAACATACAAGGGAAACCCCATAAGCTTAATAGTTGATCTTTTAGCAGAACTCTGCAGGCCAGAAGGGAATGGCAGGATATATTTAAAGTACTGAATGGTACAAATCTACAACCAAGATTACTGTACCCAGCAAGGATCTTATTCAAAATTGATGGAGAAATAAAAAGCTTTTCAGACAAGCAAGAGTTAAGAGAATTCAGTACCACCAAACCAGCTTTACAACAAATGTTAAAGGGACTGATATAGTCAAGAAATCCAAGAGAAGAAAAAAGATCTACAAAATCAACCCCAAAGGATTAATAAAATGTCAATAGGAACATATATATTAATAATTGCTTTAAATATAAATGGATTAAATGTTCCAACCAAAAGACACAGACTGGCTAAATGGACACTAAAACAAGACCCATATATATGCTGTCTATGAGAAACCCACTTCAGACCTCAAGACACATATAGACTGAAAGTGAGAGGATGGAAAAATATATTCTATGCAAATGGGAAGCAAAAGAAAGCTGGAGTAGCAATCTTTATATCAGACAAAATAGATCCTAAAGATTACAAGAGATAAGGAAGGGCACTGCATAATGATCATGGGATCAATCCAAGAGGAAGACATAACAATTGCAAATATCTATGCACCCTACATAGGAGTACCTCAATACATAAGACAAACACTAACAGACATAAAAGGAGAAATTGACAGTAACACAATAGTAGTAGGAGACTTTAACACCCCACTCACACCAATGGACAGATTATCAAAGGAGAAAATTAATAAGGAAACACAAGTCTTAAATGATACATTAGAGGAGATGGATCTCATTGATATCTTCAGGACATTCCATCCAAATGCAGAAGAATACACCATTCTTCTCAAGTGCACATGGACCATTCTCCAGGATAGACCACATCTTGAATCACAGATCAAACTTCAGTAAATTTAAGAAAATTGAAATCTTATCAAGCATCTTCTCTGACCACAATGCTATGAGACTAGATATCAATTACAAGAAAAAAACTGTAAGAAACACCAACACATGGAGATTAAAAAATGTGTTTCTAAATAACCAGCATGTTACTGAAGAAATCAAAAGAGAAATAGACACATACACACATACACAAAGATAAACTCAAAATGGATTTAAAGACCTAAATATAAGACCGAAAACTATAAAACCCTTAGAGGAAAACATAGGCAGGACACTCGATGACATAAATCAAAGCAATATCCTCTATGACCCACCTCCTAGAGTAATGGAAATAAGAACAAAAGTAAACAAATGCGACCTGATCAAACTTACAAGCTTTTGCACAGCAAAGGAAACTGTAAGCAAGGTGAAAAGACAACCCTAGGAATGGGAGAAAATAATAGCAAATGAAACAAATGACGAAGGATTAATTTCCAAAATATATAAGCAGCTCATTCAACTCAATGCCAGAAAAAGAAACAACCCAATCAAAAAGTGGGAAAAAGACCTAAACAGAGATTTCTCCAAAGAAGACATACAGATGGATAACAAACACATGAAAAGATACTCAACATCACTCATTATCAGAAAAGTGCAAACCGAAGTGAGATATCACCTCACACCAGTCAGAATGGCCATCATCAAAAAGTCTACAGACAGTAAATGCTGGAGAGGGTGTAGAGAAGAGGGAATGCTCTTGCATTGTTGGTGGGAATGTAAATTGATACAGCTACAATGGAAGAAGCTATGGAGAATCCTTAAAAAACTAGGAATAAAACTACCATATGACCTAGCAATCCCACTCCTAGCATATACCCTGAGGAAACCAAAATTGAAAAAGACACATACATCCCATTGTTCATTGCAGCACTACCTACAGTAGCTAGAACATGGAAGCAACCTAGATTTTCATCGACAGGTGAATGGATAAAGAAGTGGTACATATACACAATGGAATATTACTTAGCCATAAAAAGGAATGCCTTTGAGTCAGTTCTGGTAAGATGGATGAACCTAGAATCTGTTATATAGAGCGAAGTGAGTCAGAAGGAGAAAGACAAATATCATATTCTAACTCTTATATAGGGAATCTAGAAAAATGGAAGAATTTATTTACAGGGCAGGAATGGAGAAACAGACATAGAGAATAGACTTATGGACATGCCGAGAGGGGAAGAGAGGGTGAGATGTATGGAAAGAGTAGCATGGAGACTTATATTCAGTTTAGTTCAGTTCAGTCGCTCAGTCATGTCCGACTTTTCCACCCCATGAACCACAACACGCCAGGCCTCCCTGTCCATCACCAACTCCTAGAGTCCACCCAAACCCATGTCCATTGAGTCAATGATGCCATCCAACTGTCTCATCCTCTGTCGTCCCCTTCTCCTCCTGCCCTCAATCTTTCCCAGCATCAGGGTCTTTTCCAATGAGTCAGCTCTTTGCATCAGGTGACCAAAGTATTGGAGTTCAGCTTCAACATCAGTCCTTCCAATGAACACCCAGGACTGATCTCCTTCAGAATGGACTGGTTGGATCTCCTTGCAGTCCAAGGGACTTTCAAGAGTCTTCTCCAACACCACAGTTCAAAGGCATCAATTCATTGTCACTCAGATTTCTTTATAGTCCAACTCTCACATCCATACATGACTACTGGAAAAACCATAGCTTTGACTAGACGGACCTTTGTTGGCAGAGTAATGTCTTTTTAATATGCTGTCTAGGTTGGTCATAACTTTCCTTCCAAGGAGCAAGCGTCTTTTAAATTCATTGCTGCAATCACCATCTGCAGAGATTTTGGAGCCCAGAAAAATAGTTAGCCACTGTTTCCACTACCATAAGCAATGGGAATTTGCTGTATAGCTCAGAAAACTCAAACACGGGCTCTGTATCAACCTAGAGGAGTGGGATGGGGAAGGAGGTGGGACGGGGGTTCAAAAGGGAGGGGATATATGTATACCTATGGCTGATTCATGTTCAGGTTTGACAGAAAGCAACAAAATTCTGTAAAACAATTATCCTTCAATAAAATAATAAATTTAAAAGAAAAACATACCAATGTATCTAATCAGTTATTTTCTAATAGAGAATCTCTTGATCTTTAAAACAACAACTTTTATGACCTGCAGTTTTGTGTCCACTAGAGAATGTCCAGGGAAGGCATTTCAAACATCTATCTCTAGTGGTACAGCCAGTCTGAGACTGGCAGCCTGTGAGTCACAGCTGTTGACTCAAAGTGTGGTTGAGTGAACAGAGCTCAAGAGATAATAGCCTTTCTATGAAAATCAGGCTGGAGATTAAGGGGGAAGGAACTGTGGTACTTGGCCAGTTCTTTTTGGTTCTTTATTTATATTTAGTTATGGAGATTTAAGAACATGAATCCAGAGCAGGTCATGTCTTCAGGCCCTTACAGCAATGTAGAGGAGAATTATCAGCAATATAAAACCTACAGTATCTCCTTTTACTTCAGATGTTTGAATGGCCAGGTTCATGTTGAAGTTCACGGCTTTTCTTGTCCATTCCCTTTTCTTTGTGGTCCAGGAAGATTTTTATTTTAATTTCATTTGTGTAAATTTCCTATATATGGAGTGATGAATTTTAATGGTGTTGCTAATTTTCCATTAGGTTCCTTGATAAATAAGTTTCTAGCTTATGACATCTGTTGAGAGAGAACAGTCTGTGGGATTTCAATTCTTTACAATTTATTATGATTTTCTTTGAAGCTCATTATGGCATCCTATTGTGAAATATTTCATTTGAATATTTAAAATAAGCTGTAAGTAACCCTTTTGACTAGGATGATGAAATGTGTGGAGGATATGTCTGTTATGCAAAATGAGGTAAACTACAAAATTCAAAAATTTCAGTGCTCATTCTTTGCAGCCAGTGTTCTTGCCGGGAGAATCCCAGGGAAGGGGAGCTTGGTGGGCTGCCGTGTATGGGTTCGCACAGAGTCAGACATGACTGAAGTGACTTGGCAGCAGCAGCAGCAGCAGCAGCANTGTCAAATGTTTCTTGGAATTCTATTTGTGATTATATTATTGGGAGGAGGGGGGAAGGAAAACAGAAAGAAAGATTAGCCGC
The DNA here is from genome assembly GCA_006410675.1 of Oreotragus oreotragus. NCBI lineage: Eukaryota > Metazoa > Chordata > Mammalia > Artiodactyla > Bovidae > Oreotragus > Oreotragus oreotragus. Next base: position 30,773 of record SJYX01013967.1, on the reverse strand, counting down.
TTCTAACATTTAAAACTGTGGAGCAAAATGTAAGTTGGATGGGGTAGACCTTAGATAGTTCATCAAAACTTCTCTCTTCCTCATTCATGAGCATAGCTGAACTCTAAGACTTTCCTCTGTTAGAACTGGTAATGAAAAGGGGGTCCAACACAGTCAAGAAGGGCCATTTTTATTTTTTTGCCAGCCACATTTATTCTGATGAAGAGAATGCTCAGGCTATAAGCAAACATGCCCTTCCTGTTACTAGACTTAGAAGAGGTGATTGGTGTCAAATCTATCTTTTCTTTTGGTTCAGGGCATTCAAAAAACAGGTCTCTTTTCTTTCTTTCTTTTTTTTTTTCCTTTTAAATGATATTTTAAGCATGCTTTATTCAGATATATCATGTTGACTGAACTGGGGAAAATTCAAATAAGATTATCCTGCTTCTCATTTGGTCTAGCTCCTATTTTTCATGACTTAGCTCAGATTTTCTTTCAGGAAATCTTCTCTGACTCCCAAAGTATGGTTACAAGTCTTTCCTATGTGCTTACTCATGTTTTAGCATTTAATTTCTTGTTGTTGCTATTTAGTCAATAAGCCATTTCTGACTCTTTGAGACCCCCATGGCCTGTAGCCTGCCAGGCTCCTCTGTCTATGGGATTTCCCAGGCAAGAATACTGGAGTGGGTTGCCATTTCTTTCTCCAGAAAGAGATCTTCCTGACCCGGGGATCTTCCTGACCCAGGGGATCTTCCTGACCCAGGGATCAAAGCCCACATCTGGTTGGCAGACAGAATCTTTAACACCGAGCCATAATACTCAGTATTAATCTCTGGTAATCTCCTTGAAGATAGTGTGTTTAATTCATTATCTATACCCTCTATGCTATACCATCATGCCTGACATATAGTGGGTACTCAATAAATAATTATCTACTTTAAATATATAATCAGATCACACTTTCAAAAATCAGAAAGGGAATTATAATCTTGAAGGCAAAGAAACTGGAGGAAAGGGATTTTGATTGTAGAGTTTTTCTTATCTTCTAACACATACTCAAACACACATACACACACACTGACATGCCAAATCACTAAAGCTTTCCTAATTTCAGTACCCTTCCACTCCGAGGTTTGAAGTTACAGAGCCACTAGACGCTTTCATGAGAAAAGAGAAAATGTATTTTTTCCCAAGGATTTATTCATATCAAGGCAGATTTTGATGTCATCTATGTGTAACTCAAGTCTGCTTCCAGGCCAGAAGCTCAAAGATGGTGAAGCTAAGATGACAGGTTAACTGGACAATTACTTTATCCAACACTTTAGGGTGAAAGATCCTCACATCTGCTTACTAGCCTTTCCAAGAGCTATTTTTGGCCCCTGGTTTGAATTTTGAGAAGAGAAATTTAAAATGCTGCTAAGCCTTCTTCCAAGACTTTACCCAGAGCAGCCAATGTAGCCCCTCAAAAAACAAAAAAGAGAGATCTTTAAGGCAATTGGTATAGCACAGCAGGTTTCAAGAGCACCTATGATGCCAGCATGTGAATAGCTTAGGGAGACACTGGTGTCCTGGTGATCACTAGTTGGTTACCCTAATTTAAATTTTCAGAGTTTTCTTTGGCCAATAGCTGAATTATCAGTTATAAAATGATTTTCAGTAAGATTATTGTAGGACAACCCTATATTTTAATGACCTGGTTCTTTTAGATTATTGAAAGCAAAGTTCTTAAACTCACAGAGCATTTTCCTTCATATAAAGAATAAGAATATCAAGCCCAGGTGCCACAACTACTGAGCCCACAAGCCACAGCTAGAGAGTCTGTCTGTGTACCACAATGAAAGATCCCACACACAGTAACCAAGACTCATGCAGCCAAATAAATAAATAAATGAATATTTTTAGAAAGAAAAACAAAGACTATCATTACACTCACAGATAAATCTGGGTTCTAGTAATGACCCTGCAATTTGCTGTATGAACTTGGAGCAATAATTTTAAAACTTCTGAGCCTCAGAGTCCTTTTTGTGATGAGGATTAATTAAATAACAGTACAATGTATCCATAACATTACCCACTACTCTGTTCATGTTCAATAAAAGGCAGTCATAATTTTCACAAGATTCTTTACAGCACGAGTTAGGCTGAGCGCTGAAAAATCGATGCTTGTGAGCTGTGGTGCTGGAGAAGACTCCTGAGAGTCCCCTGGACTGCAAGGAGATCCAACCAGTCCATTCTGAAGGAGACCAGCCCTGGGATGTCTTTGGAAGGAATGATGCTGAAGCTGAAACTCCAGTACTTTGGCCACCTCATGCGAAGAGGTGACTCATTGGAAAAGACTCTGATGCTGGGAGGGATTGGGGGCAGGAGGAGAAGGGGACGACCGAGGATGAGATGGCTGGATGGAATCACGGACTCGATGGACGTGAGTCTGAGTGAACTCCGGGAGATGGTGATGGACGGGGAGGCCTGGTGTGCTGCGATTCATGGGGTCGCAGAGAGTCGGACACGACTGAGCGACTGAACGAACTGAGCAGGCCAAACCTGTCCACCCCTGTTTTATAAATAAAGTTTTATTGGGCCACAATCACAATCATTAGTTTATGTTTTGTCTATGACTACATCTGAAATGACAAAGTTGTGCAGAGTAACGACAAGAGTTAAAACAGAGATCATATGGCCCACAAAACCCAAAATATTTACTATCTGGCCTTTTACAGAAACAGTCTGCTGACTCCTACTTACAATAAATTTCACTAAAACTTCTAAAATAATATTATCACCTATTCGGACAGACTGAGCGACTTCACTTTCACTTTTCTCTTTCATGCATTGGAGAAGGAAATGGCAACCCACTCCAGTATTCTTGCCTGGAGAATCCCAGGGATGGGGGAGCCTGGTGGGCTGCCGTCCATGGGGTCACACAGAGTCGGACGTGACTGAAGTGACTTAGCAGCAGCAGCAGCAGACCATTAATAAACCATTAATCAAGCTTTCCTGGCTTTAATATACTCAAAACTTTGTAATTAAGTGCAGTGTAGTCAATCTCACAAAGATAATGGCTCATCTAATGGCTCTTTCATCTATCCTCAATAGTGAATGGATGTGGCTGGGAAAAGTCTGACAGGAATGGCTATACAGAATAATAAGCAAAATCTAACCCTTTCTAACAAATTGATAAGCTTAAGTATATTACTTGCACTTCTATATACCAGGCTTAATGAAAAAGATAGGAAGGCAGGATATTAGTTAGGTTCCCCATTCGACCACCACTGACTTTGTTTCCACTGGTCTCCGGAAGTACTAATTAATAAAATCTTTCTAGGAAAACAGTACCTTACAGCACTGTAGCATTCTTCCAAAGGTAAAACAGAACTGGAGTAGTGTTATCCAGTGGAGGCTATCCCTGAACAACTGCTTCCCAATCCAACCGAAGTGTTTAAAATAATAAATGCAACTGGATACACACCTAAGAATTCTCCTGATACCTTGCATCTGTACTTTCATTTGAAAAAAATACTCCTGAAGGGAAGTGAGTCCACATTGCTTCCCTGCTCTCGACCCGCTAAGAGTAATAACTTACCATCACACTTAGAATAAAGTCCAAGGGCTTCACTGTGGTCCCGATCAGGCTGTACTGTGCCTCTGCCTAACCTTTACCCTCATTTTCTACCACCTTCCTCCTCTACCCACTGTGCTTCTTACTAACTCCTGAAGACATCAAACAGAAGCCTCTGTACTTGAGTCATTCCACTTCCAGCTACACACTTCCGATATGTAACCGGTTTGGGAAACTCAGCTACATTTCCGATATGGGAAACTCATATGGTTTGTTTCCTCACTTCAGATTTCTGTTCAAGTATCGCCTCCACAGAGAAAACTTCCTTGACTGCCTTTTCTAAAGTAGGATACTATGTTATTCTCTACTCATTTAATCTGCTTTTTTTTCCCACAGCAAATTAAATATATATTTACTCATCTGTTGTAATATATATGTGTGTGATGAGGACCAAGATTTCATCCCATTAACTATTTTATCCCCAGAGCCTAGAACACTGCCTGCCAACAGTGAATTATCACTGACAGGGAATCTACTGAATTAACTATGTGAAGGATTTGACTATTCAAGGAAAGCTTTCAGCAAATGCAACCGACAGTGGAATGAGAAGACCAGTAATAGTAATGATGGCCGTGTGAATCTAGAATACTCACAGATGGAAAGGTAGAAGGCTGAAGGAACTCGATTAGCATCGGAATTAGAGGAAGATTTTTAATAGCTAGAGGATAGTAGGCAGGATGGAAGGAAAAAGAATAAGACCAGGCCTCAGATGGCCGAAGCCTGAGCAAAATGGAGAAAAATCTCTTTTTATAATCCCATTCACTCCCTGTCATTTTCCTTCCTCTCATGGTTCCTCTAGCAATATGGCATGCTAAGTCGCTTCAGTCATGTCCAACTCTTTGCAACCCCATGGACTGTAGCCTGTCAGGCTCCTCCATCCATGGGATTCTCCAGGCAAGAATAGTGGAGTGGGTTGCCATGCCCTCCTCCAGGGGGTATTTCCCATCCAGGGACTGAACCCGTGTCTCTTGCACCTCCGGCACTGGCAGGCGTGTTCCCTACCACTAGCGCTACTGGGAAGCCCGTGTGTGCCCACTTTGGCCACTTCTCCTCCTCCTCTCTTGCTTCCTCAGCCATAAATTGTTTTTCACTTGTATATTGCCTTCAGAGTTTCTTCTTGTGAAATAAAGTAAAAGAAAAGATCTCTAATGAGAAACTCTTAAGAGTATATTTGATATTCTTCAGATGCTAAGAACACCAACATCAGCATCAACATCAGTATCAGTACTGATGATCAGTTCATTGATGATCAGTATCAGGTACTCATCATCAACGCAACAGGCTGAAAAAAGGAAACGTAAAGCCATTCCCTTTCACCTCCTACATCAAGAATCCTGAATGCTTTGGGAATTCATCTGTTTAATTTTCTTCTCTTCCTTCTCCAGAACATATCTTTAAAATATAATCATCATTTTTAGTTTTACTGAGGTATAACTGACATATATATAATTGTACATATTTAATGTATATATTTTGATGAGTTTGGACATATGCACACACATCACCACAATTAAGGTACTACAGACATATCTAGAATCTCCAAAATTTTCCTTGTATTCTTTTGTGCTTTTGTGCTGTTGTAAGAGCACATAAAGAAAGTGAAAGTGAAAAACATGAGATTTATCTTCAACATTTTAAAGTGCACACTATCATATTTTTAACTATCGGCACTGCGTTGTACAACAGACTCAACATATTTGGCTTCTATCTTCAAATTGCTTTTAAAAACTCATGACACATCCACTAAAGTATGTTTGCTAAAATCTGAGGCCTAGCATTACCTTGTTTTATTAAGTTGACCCCGGTGCTGATTCAAGTTAAAATAAATGAAAACTGACATGCAGTCTCATCAGACTCATAAATGATTGTGTACATGCGCCTCTTTTCAGCTCTCATCAAATGACACTGGGCTCGGTGTTCAACTCGACTCTTTGAAGGATAATTTCTAATACATTAGCAGCAGCCAACATAATAATATATATTAATTTCAGTCAAATACCTCTCAAAATATAATACCCAGAACATCAGCTTACTCATTTTAAATTCTTCCATAGTAGTCTACAGGAAGAACATGATCTCTGTAATCCAAAAGGAGTCTTGAGAAAGTAAACTGTAAAAAAAAAAAAAAAATTGGAGGAATTCATAATGAAGTTCATGTTTTGCCAATTAATTTTAGATACCAAAGAAAAATCAAAGCGAGGAGAAATGTTTTTAATATCAAGCATATTTACAAGTGACAAGGCATTAAGATTTATAAATTAACATGATAACCTACTTAAAGCTAATCAATATATTCAACAACAAACAAGATACCCTGTATTAAATGATTTATTCCATTATTTTGGTAACTATGCTTAAATTAATTCCAATTACAACTCTATATTCAAGACTTGAGAGAGAAAAAAGTTGATTATACAAATTAAAAATCAAAAGCCTAGAGTATTAATCTCCTCTACACGTATCCCTGTTTCATCTCTCCAACTCTCCAAACCCACACTCCCTGTCTCTGTCATTGTACATTCAAGCCCATACTGTCAAGTCCAATCGGGTTAGTGTAAAGTATGTATAGCTAGCAGTGTGACTTTATTATTTGTTTTGCTTAGTTCCAGGACTGAAGAATGCCAATTTCAATGCAAAAGGGTGATCATCTGTGCATGTATATCTCTCTTCCCACTCCTCAATGAAGCTGTGCCTTCAATGACATTCAAGAGTGCAAAATACAACAACTGTTTGTATTTATCCATATTAGTATGACAATATATTAACTTTGGAAGGGATAGGTCCAAATTTAGGTTAGTAGCCTACTCTGGATTAAAACAGGACATATCTCCCTAAGGCATTCCCCTTCTGAAATAATTCATTACCATAAAAGTTAAGTATTTACAGGACAAAAATCTGAAACAATAATAAGAGCAACAAAACATTCTGATTTTCATTTCCACTAACTTGGTGTTAATGAAATGTGACACTGCTATTAGCATAGTATAATAAACATGAAAAGGTGTCCAATGTACAAAGATAATACGAAAACTCCTTCCCTGGTGGTTCAGACAGTAAAGAACCCGCCTGCCAGTTCAGGAGAAGCAGGTTCGAGCCCTGGGTCAGGAAGATCCCCTGGAGAAGGGAATGGCTACCCACCCCAGTATTCTTGCCTGGAAATTCCAAGGACAGAGGAGCCTGGCGGGCTACAGTCCATGAGGGTCACAGAGAGTCAGACACAACAGAGCAACTAACACTAACGACAAAGGAAAACAAAAATAGTTCNGAGCCCTGGGTCAGGAAGATCCCCTGGAGAAGGGAATGGCTACCCACCCCAGTATTCTTGCCTGGAAATTCCAAGGACAGAGGAGCCTGGCGGGCTACAGTCCATGAGGGTCACAGAGAGTCAGACACAACAGAGCAACTAACACTAACGACAAAGGAAAACAAAAATAGTTCTTTTCTCCTCATATGCCCTTTGTGTTAGCTGAAAAGCATATGACCTTGTTATCTACATACTATAATAAAGATAGAATATATATATAAAGATATATATAATAAAATTGGCTGCCAGTGCGCCTAGAAAGAGGCTTCAAAAATAACCAAGTAAAATTATTTTTCCCAGTGCCCCACAAACGATACATCATACAGGACTCAGTTCTTACTTTTCTGTGTTAGAAGCTATACTCAATGCAGTTAAACAAGAGAAAAATATCTAAATAACTCTCAGAAGTGGCATACATAGATATTAGATCTTTGTTGAAATCTCAAAACTTACATTATCCAAAGGTTTAAATCACCTTTAAAACAGTATTAAAATTCTAAACTCATGTTGTGTTTATCTTTTTTTAAGTAGATATATATTCCTAGCAACATGTTTGTNGGTTCCTCTAGCAATATGGCATGCTAAGTCGCTTCAGTCATGTCCAACTCTTTGCAACCCCATGGACTGTAGCCTGTCAGGCTCCTCCATCCATGGGATTCTCCAGGCAAGAATAGTGGAGTGGGTTGCCATGCCCTCCTCCAGGGGGTATTTCCCATCCAGGGACTGAACCCGTGTGTCTTGCACCTCCGGCACTGGCAGGCGTGTTCCCTACCACTAGCGCTACTGGGAAGCCCGTGTGTGCCCACTTTGGCCACTTCTCCTCCTCCTCTCTTGCTTCCTCAGCCATAAATTGTTTTTCACTTGTATATTGCCTTCAGAGTTTCTTCTTGTGAAATAAAGTAAAAGAAAAGATCTCTAATGAGAAACTCTTAAGAGTATATTTGATATTCTTTAGATGCTAAGAACACCAACATCAGCATCAACATCAGTATCAGTACTGATGATCAGTTCATTGATGATCAGTATCAGGTACTCATCATCAACGCAACAGGCTGAAAAAAGGAAACGTAAAGCCATTCCCTTTCACCTCCTACATCAAGAATCCTGAATGCTTTGGGAATTCATCTGTTTAATTTTCTTCTCTTCCTTCTCCAGAACATATCTTTAAAATATAATCATCATTTTTAGTTTTACTGAGGTATAACTGACATATATATAATTGCACATATTTAATGTATATATTTTGATGAGTTTGGACATATGCACACACATCACCACAATTAAGGTACTACAGACATATCTAGAATCTCCAAAATTTTCCTTGTATTCTTTTGTGCTTTTGTGCTGTTGTAAGAGCACATAAAGAAAGTGAAAGTGAAAAACATGAGATTTATCTTCAACATTTTAAAGTGCATACTATCATATTTTTAACTATCGGCACTGCGTTGTACAACAGACTCAACATATTTGGCTTCTATCTTCAAATTGCTTTTAAAAACTCATGACACATCCACTAAAGTATGTTTGCTAAAATCTGAGGCCTAGCATTACCTTGTTTTATTAAGTTGACCCCGGTGCTGATTCAAGTTAAAATAAATGAAAACTGACATGCAGTCTCATCAGACTCATAAATGATTGTGTACATGCGCCTCTTTTCAGCTCTCATCAAATGACACTGGGCTCGGTGTTCAACTCGACTCTTTGAAGGATAATTTCTAATACATTAGCAGCAGCCAACATAATAATATATATTAATTTCAGTCAAATACCTCTCAAAATATAATACCCAGAACATCAGCTTACTCATTTTAAATTCTTCCATAGTAGTCTACAGGAAGAACATGATCTCTGTAATCCAAAAGGAGTCTTGAGAAAGTAAACTGTAAAAAAAAAAAAAAAAATTGGAGGAATTCATAATGAAGTTCATGTTTTGCCAATTAATTTTAGATACCAAAGAAAAATCAAAGCGAGGAGAAATGTTTTTAATATCAAGCATATTTACAAGTGACAAGGCATTAAGATTTATAAATTAACATGATAACCTACTTAAAGCTAATCAATATATTCAACAACAAACAAGATACCCTGTATTAAATGATTTATTCCATTATTTTGGTAACTATGCTTAAATTAATTCCAATTACAACTCTATATTCAAGACTTGAGAGAGAAAAAAGTTGATTATACAAATTAAAAATCAAAAGCCTAGAGTATTAATCTCCTCTACACGTATCCCTGTTTCATCTCTCCAACTCTCCAAACCCACACTCCCTGTCTCTGTCATTGTACATTCAAGCCCATACTGTCAAGTCCAATCGGGTTAGTGTAAAGTATGTATAGCTAGCAGTGTGACTTTATTATTTGTTTTGCTTAGTTCCAGGACTGAAGAATGCCAATTTCAATGCAAAAGGGTGATCATCTGTGCATGTATATCTCTCTTCCCACTCCTCAATGAAGCTGTGCCTTCAATGACATTCAAGAGTGCAAAATACAACAACTGTTTGTATTTATCCATATTAGTATCACAATATATTAACTTTGGAAGGGATAGGTCCAAATTTAGGTTAGTAGCCTACTCTGGATTAAAACAGGACATATCTCCCTAAGGCATTCCCCTTCTGAAATAATTCATTACCATAAAAGTTAAGTATTTACAGGACAAAAATCTGAAACAATAATAAGAGCAACAAAACATTCTGATTTTCATTTCCACTAACTTGGTGTTAATGAAATGTGACACTGCTATTAGCATAGTATAATAAACATGAAAAGGTGTCCAATGTACAAAGATAATACGAAAACTCCTTCCCTGGTGGTTCAGACAGTAAAGAACCCGCCTGCCAGTTCAGGAGAAGCAGGTTCGAGCCCTGGGTCAGGAAGATCCCCTGGAGAAGGGAATGGCTACCCACCCCAGTATTCTTGCCTGGAAATTCCAAGGACAGAGGAGCCTGGCGGGCTACAGTCCATGAGGGTCACAGAGAGTCAGACACAACAGAGCAACTAACACTAACGACAAAGGAAAACAAAAATAGTTCTTTTCTCCTCATATGCCCTTTGTGTTAGCTGAAAAGCATATGACCTTGTTATCTACATACTATAATAAAGATAGAATATATATATAAAGATATATATAATAAAATTGGCTGCCAGTGCGCCTAGAAAGAGGCTTCAAAAATAACCAAGTAAAATTATTTTTCCCAGTGCCCCACAAACGATACATCATACAGGACTCAGTTCTTACTTTTCTGTGTTAGAAGCTATACTCAATGCAGTTAAACAAGAGAAAAATATCTAAATAACTCTCAGAAGTGGCATACATAGATATTAGATCTTTGTTGAAATCTCAAAACTTACATTATCCAAAGGTTTAAATCACCTTTAAAACAGTATTAAAATTCTAAACTCATGTTGTGTTTATCTTTTTTTAAGTAGATATATATTCCTAGCAACATGTTTGTATCTGATGTTACTCATATAAATAAAAGTATATAGTCATTTTAGGGATTAATAGAAAAACAGACATCTGCACAGAACATTTCCCTCATTAGATATTATCATGTTAGCATATTTTTCCTATTTTTTATTTTACTACAAAATAAAATGAGCTGATTTTTACCCTCAAGTTTCTCTATAATGTATACTGCCAATAATGCAAATATTTTAATTGCACATTAGAAGAATCTCATTTTCCTCTAAATATCACTATAGCATTTAGCCCTGAAGAGACCTCATAACACATACCAAAAAATCAAGATATGTCTATGGCACACTGGCATACCAGTTACCACTTAACAAATATTACTTTAATCATTACTTTTAAACTAAAAGCCATTTTTTTTTAAAATCTCAGGCAAGATCCCATTGGTCATTAGAATGTTATTTGGCCTTTTCCTAAATAAATGCCAAGTTGAATCAATTACACAAGAATCAGTCAGCAAAAAACTATATACAATCAACTGTCCTAACAACCAGCCAAACTGTATATTCAAAAAAATAACTCTCTTCTGTCAGAATGTCACATTTGGGGTTCATGGGGGTATAAACTGATACCTTTCTAGAAAGCAATCTGGGATAACATTTATAAAATATTACTGTTTATTCTCTTTGACCAGTAACTCTATTCCTAAGAATTAACCTAAAGAAATAATCAGAAATAAAGTTTATATATGTATATAAAGATGTGTATTCCAACAAGACTTACTAGAGCAGAAGGACAAAAAATGCAAAGCTCAAAACAAAGCTTAGATTTAAAATAAATACCATGCAGCCATTTAAATCACAATTATAAATAAAATGTTATGACTTAAAATTCTCAGCACACATACATAAACCATACCAAAATATCTACAGCAATTACCTGTGGTTGGCATCATTATAGGTTATTTTTATATACCTCTTTTGTATTTTCAGGAGCTAATACTGCTATTCAAGAATATTTTAATATCCTATACTGAACTATTATAAACTAAGGGGTTTTGTTAGAAGCCGTTTCAGACAGTCATAGAACATTTCACAAGCACAAAGAAAAGACGGCTGGTCAAAAGTAGATGACTGTCATCAGCTAGCTTTTCCTCAAGCACCAGGAACATTGCTACAGTTCCCCTGCTAATATCCATCAGTAATCAAATTAGTAGAGCACTCATGTTAACAATTTGTATTTCCATCTGAGGGTGAATTTATTTAACAGATAGCTGTTTTTCCCAGTAAAGACAGCTAGTACAACAAACTTGCATGGGATAGGAACAAATATTTACTGAGTATGTTAACTGCTGCTGCTGCTAAGTCACTGTCGTGTCCAACTCTGTGCGACTCCATAGACGGCAGCCCACCAGGCTCCCCCATCCCTGGGATTCTCCAGGCAAGAACACTGGAGTGGGTTGCCATTTCCTTTTCCAATGCAGGAAAGTGAAAAGTGAAAGTGAAGTCGCTCAGTCGTATCTGACTCTTTCCGACCCCACGGCTGCAGTCCACCAGGCTCCTCTGTCCGTGGGATTTTCCAGGCAAGAGTACTGGAGTGGGGTGCCATTGCCTTCTCCGATATGTTAACTGACATGACGCTAAATGCTTTTCTGTTGGTGGTGGTGTTCAGTTGCTAATTCATGTCTGATTCTTTGAGACCTCACAGACTATACCCCGCCAGGCTCCTCTGTCCTCCACTATCTCCCGGAGTTTGCTCAAATTCATGTCCACTGAATTGGTGATGCTATCTAACCTTCTCATCCTCTGCCACTCTTTCTCCTTTTGCCTTCAATCCTTCTCAGCATCAGGTTCTTTTCCAGTGAGTTAGCTCTTCAAATCAGATAGCCAAAGTAATGGCACTTCTACAGCAGCTCTTCCAATGAATATTCAGGACTGATTTTCTTTAGTATTGACTGGTTTGATCTCTTTACTACACAAGGGACTCTCAAGAGACTTCTCCAGCACCACAATTTGAAAGCATCAATTCTTCAGCACTCATGCTTCCTTGGTGGTTCAGACAGTAAAGAATCAGCCTGCACTTTTGGATTCCGTGGGAGAGGAAGAGGGTGGGACGATTTGGGGGAATGGCATGGAAACATTTATAATATCATATAAGAAATGAATCTCCAGTCCAGGTTCAATACAGGATGCTTGGGGCTGGTGCACTGGGATGACCCGGAGGGATGATACAGGGAGGGAGGTAGGAGGGAGGTTCAGGATGGGGAACACGTGCATGCCTGTGGCGGATTCATGTTGATGTGTGGCAGAATCAATACAATATTGTAAAGTAACTAGCCTCCAATTAAAATAAATAAATTTAAATTAATTTTAAAAATAAGATATATATTTTTAAAGTTCTTACATATATTTTTAAATTAATCTGGATGTGTGATTATTTTTCATACTATTTTAAATCATTTTTCATACTATTTTAAACATCATCATTTAAACATCAAATGTTTATTGTTTTTCAATTAGAATTCAATGCATTTTGGCAACTCTAACAATATTTCTTAATAATTTTATAATTTATTTGTAGATTATTTTGTATTTTCAACATGTATATCATACAATCTCTAATTAAACATTTTCTGGATTAAAAAAAAAGAATTAGCCTGCAATGCAGGAGACCTGTGTTCGATCCCCCTGGGTCAGGAAGACCCCCTGGAGAAGGGAATGTCTACCCACTCCAGTATTCTGGCCTGGAGAATTCCATGGACAGAGGAGCTTGGTGGGCTACAGTCCATGGAGTTGCAAAGAGTCAGACACCCCTGAGTGACTTTCACTTTCAGCCTTCTTTATGATTCAACTCTCACATCTGTACAAAACCACTGGAAAAACCAAAGCTTTACATATTTCAATACTTTACAGATTTCATCTAATCCTTACAATACTGTAATGTAGGTATTATTATTTTCAGAGGAGGGAACTGAGGCTCAGAGAGGTTAGGTAACTTATCTAAGTACACAAAGCTTGTAAATAGTGGTACTAGAATTTGAACAAGCTTTTCCATATGCAGAACCTTCTAAAAATATCAGTGAAGCAAACAGTTAAACTCTAATGATGGGATTATTCATCCTGCATAAGATAATGGCCTTGAAAATATTTCAATTGTAAAACAATAAGTAAATAATTTGGAAATAGCCAATAGCTAATTCACTGAACATTAATAATAAACAGACTCCACATACAAGATCTTTTAGAACTAACACCCAAAAAAGATGTCCTTTTCATTATAGGGGACTGGAATGCAAAAGTAGGAAGTCAAGAAACACCTGGAATAACAGACAAACTTGGCCTTGGAATACGGAATGAAGCAGGGCAAAGACTAATAGAGTTTTGCCAAGAAAACACACTGGTCATAGCAAACACCCTCTTCCAACAACACAAGAGAAGACTCTACACATGCACATCACCAGATGGTCAACACCGAAATCAGACTGATTATATTCTTTGCAGCCAAAGATGGAGAAGCTCTATACAGTCAACAAAAACAAGACCAGGAGCTGACTGTGGCTCAGATCATGAACTCCTTATTACCAAATTCAGACTGAAATTGAAGAAAGCTGGGAAAACCGCTAGAATATTCAGGTATGACCTAAATCAAATCCCTTCTGATTATACAGTGGAAGTGAGAAATAAATTTAAGGGCCTAGATCTGATAGACAGAGTTCCTGATGAACTATGGA
>SJYX01013967.1:0-12919 GCA_006410675.1 Oreotragus oreotragus | reverse complement strand
ATCACCGACTCGATGGACGTGAGTCTGAGTGAACTCCAGGAGTTGGTGATGGACAGGGAGGCCTGGTGTGCTGCGATTCATGGGGTCGCAAAGAGTCGGACATGACTGAGCGACTGAACTGAACATAGTAAATACATAAGTATACTTAAGCGTATGTATATTTATATATTTATTTATACATTTATATATTTATGTGTTTATGTATAAATCTATAAATATATATATAAACATTTATATCTATCTATATTTTTATATAGTTATTTAATAATGCTATAGTACACTGTTAAAGACCCAAAATATACCCCTTTTAAGATAGAAAGGAATTAAGCCTGGGTGTGTTGATATTCCTGGAAAGTAGACCTATTTTGGGCTTTCCAGGTGGTGCTAGTGATAAAGAACCCGCCTGCCAATGCAGGAGACATAAGGGACGCAGGTTCAACCCCTGGGTTGGAAAGATCCCCTGGAGGAAGGCATGGCAACCCACTCCAGTATTCTTGCCTGGAGAATCCCATGGACAGAGGAACCTGGGGGGCTATGGTCCACAGGGTCACAAACAGCTGGACATGACTTAGCACNCATAAGGGACGCAGGTTCAACCCCTGGGTTGGAAAGATCCCCTGGAGGAAGGCATGGCAACCCACTCCAGTATTCTTGCCTGGAGAATCCCATGGACAGAGGAACCTGGGGGGCTATGGTCCACAGGGTCACAAACAGCTGGACATGACTTAGCACACACAGCACAGACCTTGCTCAGCCACTATTCAAATTTAAACCCTGGCACAGTGTGGATAACCTATCATGGATAATCAAGAAATTAACTAGCACCGCCACCCAAAATCATTACCAATGGTTTAAGCTTAAATGAGCCTAACTTATAAAAATGATATTAGTATGCTTTATGTCTTCTTTGTAAATAATTAAATGAATAAAGAGATAAAAGGTGGGTCCAAATTAGGATATTAATATTATCTATGATTATTAAACAAAACAGAATTATAAATAAGATTAAAAGGATCAATAAAATCTGTTGAGTTAAAGCCATAAAATCAACCTCCACTAATGATCTAGGGATCCCATTTTTCAGGCAATTTTTAAAAGCCGCTTCACTTACTTACGGCTGTGCTTGGTCTTCGTCGCTGCCTGGGCTCCTCTTTCGTGGCAAGCGGGTCTACTCTCTAGCTGCAGTGCTCCAGCATCTCGTCGCGGCGGCGTCTCCTGTTGCCGAGACCGGGCTCTGCGGTGCACAGGCTTCCGTGGTGTGGCTCCCAGCCTCTGGAGCACAGGCCCTCTAGTTGTGGGGCATGGGCTTAATTGCTCTATAGCATGTGAGATCTCCCCAGATCAAGGGTCAAACCTGTGTCCCCTGCACTGGCAGGCCAATTCTTTACCACTAAGCCACCAAGGAAGTCCCTTTGTCAAACAATTTTTATGTAAAATTGTTCTTCAGATTGAATACTTGTACAAGATTTGTAAATACAGATAAAACTTTAAACAGTTCAGAGAGTAAAAGCGGTTAAAGTAAGAATCATACAGTAATTTCTGAAAATGTGCTAACAACTTGTCACAGTGAGTCAGATGCTAAGGTTTTATCTTACTCATTGTTATATTCCCAGAACCAAGTATAGGGTCTGCAAAACTACAAGTCGTTAGTTATATCAAACTGAGGTTACATCCTTTAGCAAGTTTTGCCAGTTTGTTTTTTAAGAAGTTAAGATTTCCCATCCTGAATATTTTAGTGCATGTATGAGTATGTGAATTTTTCTGGGAAGAGGATTAATATCTTTCATCAGAGATTCAAGTGGCACCAAAAAGTTAAAAGCTACAGATCTAAACAAAATATGGACATGCTGAATGTAGGCTGTCACTGTCAAACAGAGGGTTTGTCACTGTCAAACACAGAGAGGTAAGGTAGCTCTAGAAATAGTTCAGAAGAGAACGGTCAGCTCTGGAAGAAAAAGAATGGAGTTTTTTGGTAGCATTTTTTCATTTGTTTATTGCCCTTGTTCTTTTGCCTCTGTCGATCAATATTAGAAAATTACTACAATTCTTCATTTAATTCAGTTTCACAAATGTAACCACTGATATAGTTACAGTATAGCATACTTTAGAAAGGTACACTACTGTTACGAAGTTAAATGTACCTACAATAAGATGAATAAGTTGAGGTTACACATAATATCTTACTAAATAATTATCTTTAGAATCTCAAATTTAACTTATTAATATACTTTTTATTAATTTCTGTAACCCTTGCTTGCTATAGCTGAGTAAAATAGTGACTAAACCTCACATGATAAAGTAAGCTGGATCTCCTATTAACTCTCTCTTCACATATAATTTAAAATCTTCTTTTAAAATTATAAGCATACCTATTCTGTAGGTGAACACCACACAGCCCTGCCCCACCAAGCTTATTCTATGCGCCAATCCTCATGCCAACTGTAACTAAAATGCTATAATTCCACATCATTACATTAAGCAGGAGCCAAGTTGCGGATTTTACACTGTCTGATTACTAAGATCACATTAACTCACTACCAGTGGTTTAGTCACTGCATCAACTATTGGTATTAAATCTCTGGATGCAATGAAAGTTAACAATGCTATTTTTATGTCATGCAAAAAAAATTCATTCAGTCTGTTTTCCCTTTTTGATTACAGTTCATTTAAGGGAAAAATGTTGCTGTATGGCTTGACAATGTTTTATGTGTCTTCGGCTGATAGAACACACAAAACGTTTGAATAGGCCCATTTATTTGAGCAGACGTATTAAATAATACTTTAAATGTGAACATGCATGTCATAAATTTTGTAGTCTCTTTAAAGTAGGATAAATCTGGTATTTAAAATAGTCTTTGTTCAAAGCCATTTTTTTTTCTAACAGTCATAAAGGGACTCTGATTTGTGCTGCATGAACAATGCCAGCATCATCATTTTAATGTTATCCATATGGGCTTCTAATAATAGATAAGAGTCTACATTTGTATTATATGTCTTAGAGACATTTAAAATCTAGATAAGGAAAGGCTGATTTCATTGGCCCCATAGTTAAAGGAAAGCAGACCCTAATTAAAAGAATTCTGTTCTGAATTAACTAGTTTGACATGTGCTAATTGACAGTTCCTGTGAAATGGTTCTAATTAAAGTCAATATGTCTTTTTCAATTAAAAGGAAATTAAGAATATACTAATATACATTAACAACTTAATCTGCCTTCAATATCCCATACATCAGCTGCTTTTTCCCCCCCTAACGTTATTGAAGAGCCATCTGACATGAATCATCTACTGTTTGCTTATGGTATCTCATTATTACTTCACACGAGCGCAGAAGCAGTGTATGTCCCCTTGAGGAAGAGGATAACCTGCACACGCTTTAATTTTAAGATCTCCCAACTCTTAGTTCATTAAAAGTAAACCCACCTTTTTGAATTTAAAAAATGGACACTCTTAGTAAGAATCTTTGCTAACTGAAAACAAAGACAAGTGTTCTCAATTAGTTGGTCTTTTACTATAGGCCTTAGAGGTAATTGCATTCTGCTGGAAAGAAGGCTGGACTGTTTTCATCATTTGGCTTGATTCAATGCAAAGCTTGATCTGAGCAACATACAACAGAAAACATCTTTCAAATTAGGTTCTGTTTCCCAAGTGAAACTTCAGGGAAATCTCAGGTGGGAATACTTCACATTGTGTATATAACAGAAAAATAGAAAGCAAGATCGCTCAAATGCCAGCACTAACAGAAGGCCCATCATATTCACTGAAAATGTAGCATTAGAGAAGCTGTTTATAGAAACATAATTAAATATTCAAATGTGCATTACCAAAGCTATGGTATTGGCAATGTTAATACTAGAGAAAGTAATATTAAACTCAAGTATCAACATAAATGAACACTGCATTAACATCACATAGAGAACTATGGAAAAGATTAAAACTATTTGTTTCTTAATAGATAATTATAATTTTGATATTTTAAGTATAATAAAAATACTTTAAAGAAATTTTTTATACTATCAAGATACTATGTTCAGTCCTTTCACATGATATAGCTAATATTTTGATAGGCATTTTTTCATAACCCTCTTTTTTTAGCATTTAAAATTCAACCATAGCAAACTATTTCACCCAAGTTTACCAAAATTAGTTATGTATGTTTAATACAGATCAAAAAAAAGGGAAACAAGTCATTTCCATTTTTATTCACTTACATTATTAAAGATTAAGTTTGCTAATACCTATAGCATTGAGTATGTGTAGAAGAGCTGGAGAGACAGCCTACCAGTCAACCCAAGATCTCTTATTGAAAATATTTTTTTCCTAATATACTCTATTGTTCTCTTCTGAGTAGTTACCAAAAACTTTGATGAGCATCACCATTTGTGAGATTCAGCAGCTGAAGTCTAGTGAATTTTCAGAATAAGTAAATACATATTAACCCATGTTCAAAAAGTACCTCCTTACATTGTAACCAGATTCAAAAGTCCAAAAGCAATGCCACTTATCAGCATATATGGAGCCCCTGGTTTGATTTTCAGTCCTAGGATCCTCCTCCTCAAGCTGGTATAGACTGGGAAGGCTGCAGTGACATCATGTACTCAGCTTTCTGAAACGGGAGAGAAGCCAAGGCGGCAACTCTTCTGCCCAATTAAAGAGCATTGGCCGTAATGGGCCTCCACAACATAAGGCCTGCACACAGCCGTGAGGCAGTGGTCATGACCCACCCACAGATGTGAGAAGGGGAGCAAGTAGAAAGACAGACAATATGGCACCCATGTCAGCAGGAAGAGATAAGGCTGCCCCACAGACTCCACATCTCCGTTCACATGTTATAGTGACAACACTCCACATCTAAATTCACAGTGGAAATCAATGTCATCTGTCAAGCCTTCCAACAAAGGCTTTCATTCACAGTATTGATGCTGCTGCTGCTGCTGCTGCTAAGTCACTTCAGTTGTGTCCGACTCTGTGTGACCCCATAGACGGCAGCCCACCAGGCTCCCCCATCCCTGGGGTTCTCCAGGCAAGAACACTGGAGTGGGTTGCCATTTCCTTCTCCAATGCATGAAAGAGAAAAGTGAAAGTGAAGTCGCTCAGTCTGTCTGACTGTTAGCGACCCCATGGACTGCAGCCCACCAGGCTACTCCATCCATTGGATTTTCCAGGCAAGAGCACTGGGGTGGGGTGCCATTGCCTTCCCCGGTATTGATGCTAGACTAGAATAAAGATTTCTTTAAAGGGAGGAGCTATATGGAACTGATACTAGGAAAACTCTGTAGCATTCATCTGACAGTTTATACTCTTCGAGCAAGTGATTTATTGATGATTCTCATGGCTTATTGTCTCTGTAAGAACTTGTTTTCATCTTTTCCCTTGCTCCTGTCATTTAATTACCATATGGGTGACAATAAAACATATTGCTCAAACTGGAACACTTTTAAGAATGACCATGGAAGGGAGTGATATTACGGAAGATCACAGAGTATAAAGCTCTAGAGTCAGCCTCTTCACCAAAACAACTACTGAGCTGCAAGAACTGCTAGAATTTAGAACTCTGGGGTCTAATTGAACACATGGAGCATCCAGGGAAGTGCTTGACAAACAAGAAAGCCAGCAAATTTTCATGAATTGCAACATCATGCATAAGCAGCAATAATCCTCCACTCCTGATTCAACCTTTTGGCATCAAGGTGGGCAGTAAGATCTTCTCCTTCAAAAAAACAGAGTTCTGTGTTTTGTGACCTGGCGGGTCACTAAGTGGCCAGCACAGAGGCTGGCTATTAATTCAAGCTTAATGGTTTTAACTGCTTCCCTGGCACCATGGAAGTTAAAGAGACAGAATTCCTTTTACATTTTTTTTTTAACTCTTATTGTATCCAGACATTTAAGGAAATTTCTGTCAGGTCACTAGCTGACCACAGAGATAACAGAACATAGACTTCAGTGACCACACGAGACAAGGAATATAGACTTTTCAAAAAAAAAAAGTAGAAAAGTCACTAAACAAATGAACAACTGCAGACTTCATCATGTAATAGTCTTTGGTGTAGTAGGAGAACCAGATTTTCAGAATTACAATATTCAAAATGTCCAGATCTCAACAAGATAATTACAAAGCACACAAAGAAGCAGTAGGAATGCATCACTCATTCACAGGACATAAAAAGTAAGAAAGAAATTTATGGAAACCATCCCGAGGAAGTCCAGGCATTAACTTACAAGACTGAGACTTGAAAGTTACTGCTTTAAATATGCTAAAAGAGCTAAAGAAAATCATGGACAAAGAATTAAAAGAAATTAAACTATTTGTAAAACTCAAAGTAGAAATTTGGTAATTGAAAAGTATTACAGGTACAATTTAAATATTCACAAGACACATTCAAAAACAGATTCAAGAAGGAGTCTTCAAATTTGGAGATAGGGCAGCTGTTAACTGCCCAGTGTGAGGAGTAGAAAGGAAAAAAGGAAAAATGAACAAGGCTTCAGAGACTTATGGGATACCATCAAACATATCAACATATATAATATGAGAGTCCCAGAGGGAGAAAAGAAAGGAAAAAAGGCAGAAAAAAATATTTGCAATACTATCCAAAAACTTCCTAAACTTTATGAAATACATAAATACACATATCCAAGAACCTCAACTGGAGAAGAGAATGGCAACCCACTCCAGTATCCTTGCCAGGAGAATCCCACGGACAGAGGAGACGGGCAGGCTACAGTGCATGGGGTTGCAGAGTCAGACCCGACTGAAGCAACTGAGCACAAGAACCTCAACAAACTCCAAGCAGGACAAACTCAAAGAAATGCACATCATGATATATAATTCTCAAACTGCTAAAAGACAAAGATGGAGAGAAACTTGAAAGCAGCGGGAGAAAAGTGATTGATCACATCAGTGGCTTCTCAAACGGCTTCTCAAAAAGATTAACAGTGTATTTCTCATCAAAAACCATGAAGACTAAATGGTAGTAGAACAATATATATAAAGACTGAAAGGAAAAACATGTCAACTGGGAATTCTGCATTCAGCAAAACAACTCTTCAAATATAAAGAAGAAACTATGACATTCTTAGCTAAATGAAAGATAAGGGAATTCATTACTAGTTATCTGCTCTATGAGAAATGCTAAAGGAAGTTCTTCAGGTTGAAATAAAAGGATACTAGACAGTAACTTAAAGCCTACACAAAGAGATAAAGAACAATAATAAAGGTAACTACACAGATAAATATAAAACCTAATAATGCTATATTTTTGCTATGTGACTTTTCTTTTTTATTTCCTATTTCATTTAATAAACAAATGTATAAAACAATAATCATAAATCTATATTAATGGACACACAATGCATAAAGACACAATCTATGACAGTAAGAACATAAAGGAGAAGATGGAGCCAGTTAGGAGCAGAGTCGACGTATGCTACTGAAGCTAACTTGGTATCAATTCAAACTAGAGTTTTATAAATTTAGGATGTTAACTGTAATTCCCATGGTAACCACTAATACCTAAAAATATATGTATAAAGAAATGGAAAGGGAAATGATATACAGGAAAAAAATCAAACACAAAATAAGTCAGTATTAGAGAAGCTGAGGAATAACAAAAAATAATACAAAAAACAAATAGCACAATTGAAGATATAAATCCTTCATTGTCAGTAATTAAAGGTGAATGAGTTAAGCTTGTCAATTAAAAGACAGATATTGGCAGAATATTTTTAAAAAAAACATAATACAACTATATGCAGCTTTTAAGAGATGCATTTGAGACCCAAAGACACAGATAGGTTAACAGTCACGGGATGGAAAAAGAAACTCCATGCAAACAGCAACCAAAAGGAAGCCTGGCCACTGATATCAGACAAAATTCATTTTTATAAACAGTAACCAAAAGGAAATCTGGCTACCTTTATTAATATCAGACAAAATTGATTTTACATACAAAACTGTCGCAAGAGACAAAGACATTTTATAGTGAAGGATCAATGCACTAAGAAGATATAACAATTATATATATATCAAACAATACAGCCTCAAAATGTATGAAGCAAGCAGTGACATAAATGAAGGAAGAAACAGTCTCCAATAATAGTTGGAAACTTCAAAAGCCCACTTTCAATAATGCAGAGGACATGTAGACAGAAAATCACTAGTAAAAGACTTGAATAACATTATAAATCAACTACATCTGACAGACCAACATAGAACATGCCACCTAACAATGGCAAAACATATATTCTTCTCACCTGCATGTAGAACATTCTCCAGAATAGATCATATGTTAGGTCATAAAAGAATTCTCAAACTTGAAAATATCCAAAATCATACAATGAGTGATTACAATGGAATCAACCACAATGGAACAAAGCTAGATATCAATAACAAAAGAAAAATTGGAAAACTCTAAATAACTCTTAAGCAATATAAGATCAGAGAAAGAATCACTAAGGAAATTAGAAAACACTTTGATATAAAAAACACAATACACCAAAAACTTAAAGGATACAGCACAATCACCGCTCCAAGGAAAATTTGTAGCTATAAACACCTACACTAAAAAAAAGATTTCAAATAAACAACCCAACTTCACACTCTAAAGAACTAGAAAAGGAGCAGAAACTAAACACAAAGCCATTAGAAAGAAAGAAAGAATAGGGATTACAGCAGAGAGAAACAAAACAGAGAAAAGCAATAGAGCGAATCAATGAAACCAAAGCTTGTTTCTTTGAAAAAAAAAAAAAATCAACAAAAACTACAAACCTTTAACAAGATTAAGAAAAAAAGAAGATGCAAATAACTACCACTGACCTCACAGAAATCAAAAGGATTATAAGAAAATACTATGAACAGATTTATACCAACATGTTAGACAATCTAGATGAAATGGACAAATTCCTTGGAAAATGCAAGTTATCAAAAGAGAAGGAAATCTTTTTTTCCTCACCATGTGGCATACAGGATCTTAGTTCCCTGATCAGGGATGGAACCCATGCCTGCTGCATTGGGAGTGCAGAGTCTTAACCACTGGACCACCAGGGAAGTCCCAAGAGTAGAAAACCTTAACAGACTTGTAACAAGAGAAGAGATTGAATCGGTTAATAAAAATCTCCCCCAAAAAAAAAGTCAGGACCATATGACGTCAGTGGTGGGTTCTATCAAACATTTAAAGAAGAATTAACATGATTCCTTCTCAAACTCTTCCAAAAAGCTGACAAAGCTGGCACATTTTATGAGGTCAGTAGTACCAAAGATAATAATAACTAATACCAAAAATATCATAAGAAAACCACAGATAAATATGTCTTATGAATAAACACACAAAATTCCTCAATAAAACACTAGCAAACCAAATCCAAAAGCATATTAAAGAAAACTATACACCATCACCAAATGGGATTTAAGTCAGGAATTCCATCGAGGTTGAACTTCTGAAAATCAATCAATGTAATACAAACCCTATTGAGACAGTGAAAGGGGAAATAAATGACATTATCATCTCAAAACACACAAATGGAACACTTGACAAAATTGTACACTCTCTCACGATAAAAAGACCCACAAACTAGGTGAGAAGGGAACTTCCCTAACATGACAAGGAGAATTTATAAGGAAGTCACAGTCATACTCAATAGTAAAAGAAGAACAGCATTTCCTTAAGATCAGGAATATGACAAAAATGTCACTTTAACCACTTCTATTCAATACTTTACTAGAAGCTCTAGTCAGAGCATTTAGTCAAGAAAAAGAAAATGCATCCAAATTCATAATGTCTTTTAGAAATAGGAAGAAGTAAAACTGTGTTTGCAGATGACATGATTGTATATATACAAAATACCCTAGAATCCACAAAAAAACTATCAGAACTAATAAATGAATTCAGTAAAGTTGCAAGATACAAGATCAACATACATAGGTCAGTTTTCTTTCTATACAGCAGCAATGAGTAATCTGAAAAGGAAATTAAGAAAATGATTCCATCTATAATATCATTTATGAGAACAAGATACTGAGAAATAAACTTAACCAAGAAAGCAAAAGACTTATACTTTAAGTATTACAAAATACTGCTGAAAAAAATTAAAGAAGACCTAAACAAATGGAAATATATACCATGTTCATGAATGGGAAGACTTAATATTGTTAGGATGACAATATTTCACAAAGTGAACTACAGTTCCTTAAATTTATATGAAACTGCAAGGAACCTCAAATATCCAAAACAGTACTGAGAAAGAGAANCCCCCAAAAAAAAAGTCAGGACCATATGACGTCAGTGGTGGGTTCTATCAAACATTTAAAGAAGAATTAACATGATTCCTTCTCAAACTCTTCCAAAAAGCTGACAAAGCTGGCACATTTTATGAGGTCAGTAGTACCAAAGATAATAATAACTAATACCAAAAATATCATAAGAAAACCACAGATAAATATGTCTTATGAATAAACACACAAAATTCCTCAATAAAACACTAGCAAACCAAATCCAAAAGCATATTAAAGAAAACTATACACCATCACCAAATGGGATTTAAGTCAGGAATTCCATCGAGGTTGAACTTCTGAAAATCAATCAATGTAATACAAACCCTATTGAGACAGTGAAAGGGGAAATAAATGACATTATCATCTCAAAACACACAAATGGAACACTTGACAAAATTGTACACTCTCTCACGATAAAAAGACCCACAAACTAGGTGAGAAGGGAACTTCCCTAACATGACAAGGAGAATTTATAAGGAAGTCACAGTCATACTCAATAGTAAAAGAAGAACAGCATTTCCTTAAGATCAGGAATATGACAAAAATGTCACTTTAACCACTTCTATTCAATACTTTACTAGAAGCTCTAGTCAGAGCATTTAGTCAAGAAAAAGAAAATGCATCCAAATTCATAATGTCTTTTAGAAATAGGAAGAAGTAAAACTGTGTTTGCAGATGACATGATTGTATATATACAAAATACCCTAGAATCCACAAAAAAACTATCAGAACTAATAAATGAATTCAGTAAAGTTGCAAGATACAAGATCAACATACATAGGTCAGTTTTCTTTCTATACAGCAGCAATGAGTAATCTGAAAAGGAAATTAAGAAAATGATTCCATCTATAATATCATTTATGAGAACAAGATACTGAGAAATAAACTTAACCAAGAAAGCAAAAGACTTATACTTTAAGTATTACAAAATACTGCTGAAAAAAATTAAAGAAGACCTAAACAAATGGAAATATATACCATGTTCATGAATGGGAAGACTTAATATTGTTAGGATGACAATATTTCACAAAGTGAACTACAGTTCCTTAAATTTATATGAAACTGCAAGGAACCTCAAATATCCAAAACAGTACTGAGAAAGAGAAACACAGTTGGAGGACTCACACTTTCAATTTCAAAATTTACTACTTAATACAAAGCTACAGTGACCAAAAGACTGTAGTATACAGCTTAAGGACAGATAAAGAGACCAAAAGAATAGAATTGAAAGTCCGGAAATAAACCAACTCAACCATAGCCAACTGACTTTTGACAGGACCATTCAACAGGGAAAAACTATCTATTCAACAAATGGCACAAGGAAAAATAGGTAACCACATACAGATAGTGAAGATGGACCCACACCTTACTTCTTATGCAAAAATTAATAAAAGTAAATCAATGACCTAAAGCTAAGAGCCAAACTGTAAAGCTACCAGAAGGGAACACAAGGGTAATCTTCATAACCTCAGATTTGGCAATGGATTCTCAGATTTGACACCAAAAGCATGAGCAATAAAAAATAGACAAATTATACTTCATAAAAATTAAAATATTTTTGTACATTAAAGAATGTTACCAACGATGTGAAGGAATGGAGGAAAAAAATTGCAAACCACATATCTGATAGAGGATTAATATCCAGAATATGTAAACAACTCTTACAACTCAACAAACAAGAGCAGTCCAAATTTTAAAATTGGTGAAAGACTTGAATAGACACTTCTCTAAAGAAGACATATAAATACTCAACAAGCACTTCATTCCCTCTAGGACAACTTTGATCAAAAACTAAAAACTAACAAGTGTTGACAAGAATGTAGAAAAATACAATGAAACCTTGAATATTACTAGTAACCATGTAAAGTAGTATAGCTGCAATGGAAAAAACATTTGCTGTTCCTTAAAAAGTTAAACACACAATTACCATATGACACAGAAATGCTGCTTCTACATACATACCTAATAGAAATGAAAACATATGTCCATATAGAAACTTGAGCATGAATGTTTATAGTAGTAGTATTCATAACAGCCAAAATATAGAAGAGCCCAAATGCCCATCAGAGGATAAATGTATAAACAGATTGAGAAATGTATGTATTGTGTATGTATGTGTGTGCGTTGAGCCTTATGTGTATGTATGTGTGTGTGTCGGAGTATTCAGACATAGAAAGGATACCTGCTACAACTTTGATGAATTTCAAAACCATTATGCTAAGTGGAAGAAGGCAGACACAAAGGTCACATGTTGTACGGTCTACTTAAATAACTGCTTTTAAGGTGTGTGGGCTTTTCTTTGATCCTTTCAAATACCACACGCTTTTCAAATAGTGATACTGTACTTACACAGATTTAAAATATAATCTCCAGAGAATTTCATGTATGTGGCTCTTCTTTTCAGTATTTTAGCTTTTTCTTTAATTCTGCTTTAATCTCGTCTCTAATACTTGACTTTTGTCTTTTCCCATTAAGAAAAAGTACAATTATACATCCAAATCTAGTTATACACTACAATTATTTTAAAGTAAAAAAACAAGATGAAGTACATGGGGAATATTTACTCCAAAATTTTAAGTAAGATAAACCTGTATGTAGGTCAGGAAGCAACAGTTAGAACTGGACATGGAACAACAGACTGGTTCCAAATAGG
>SJYX01013965.1:150628-174655 GCA_006410675.1 Oreotragus oreotragus | reverse complement strand
TCGAACATTCTGCCTGAAATCAGACAACAAAAACATAAAAAAAAATCTTGTTCTTAACATCAGCCTTCAAAAATACTACAGAGAATCTGTCAAAGTCAATGTCTCTCTTCGTGTAGTAATTGATCAACGAGGGTCAGCTTAATCAACAGGTAATGTGGTAATCTTTCAGGAGGTTGCTCTGTAAACTGCAATCAGCCTTCTTCACCTCTGGCTTCTCCCTAGTTTTTCATCTCAATTACCAGTCTTTTCAGAAGTCTGCTTAAATAGTTTTTCCTCAGAGGGGTTAACATGCCACTCCATCTACATGTGACTTGCATTTTCCTTCTATTTATCTATTACAGTCCAGTGTCCATTTTCTTTATGATCATTCATAATTTGAAATGATGGATTTGATTTCTCAATTGTTCATTGCTTGTTTTTTTTTTTTAATTGATATAATCATGAGGAAATCAGAGACTGCCAGGTTATTGTCAATAGATAGATATTGAGTGAGTGTGGGAATAAGTAGATGATAAAACTACTTTTAGTAGGAACTGCGTATATAAAATCAAATGAGATATATTACTTATTAAAAGACTACTAGAGAGTCAAAGAAAACATAGAATTTATTATCTGTTTAGTCTATGTACAAGCTATTTCAAAGTGCAAGCTAGAATAGTAATTGCTGGTATATCAAGAAATATATTTGACGTATTTTTCCCACCTGCAGGTGGGAAAAAATGATATGTGCCTTGAGTGAGAAAGGGAGAATATTAGCCAGAAAAAAGTCAAATAATCCAGCATGTTAAAGGATTCTGGACTATCATGCTATCGATGGGAAAACAAAACAAAACAAAACAAAAAACTGGTATTTACTAAAGACGGAGTGCAGAGTCAAAAAAAAAAGTCTTACTGTCAAGCATGAAGACTGATTCGGAACAGCTCCTAGATAGACATTCAAGGATGAGGTACAAAGGGTGAGAAATATGGCCAGACTTTTAAGTTACAAGCCTATGAACTGTCTCCATCCCTTGAAGGATATTTGATCCTGTCCAAAATGTTCTTGATATATGGTTCAAAGAGAAACTATTTGGTGTGGAACAAAAATGCTTGTGGACATTTTGAATAGAACCAAATTTCAAGGACCCTTTTGCATGCACTAAATATTTAATGAGCCTTTTAGATGAGATCAAATTTCAAGGCCCTTATGGCATGGATCAAATGTCTCACGGACCACTTGGACAGGATCAAATGTCTGCCAACCATCTTCACCCTGTATTAAAGAAGCAAAGTCTCCGATGTTGAGTAGGTGATGAGTTGGCACTGGGCTCTAAGTCATCAACAAACATAACAAATTATTCTAAAATTTAGTAACTTAAAGCAATAAACATTTACTAAAATCATTTCTACAATTCTGGATTTAGAAAGCAATTCAGCTGGGTGGTTCTTTCTTAAGAGGATCTCTCATGATGTTTATAGGACTGCAGGAATATTTGACTAGAACTGGAGAATCCACTCCCAAGATATGTGTTTACGTATACATGTAAAAATACACATACATATGTTTTCACTTATTGATTATGTATGTATATACACATATACATACTTGTATGTACATGTGTTACATATACATACTTGTATGTACATGTGTTATATACATACATACATACATATATGTATATATACATATATACATGGGCTTCCCAAGTGACACAGGTGGTAAAGAACCCACCTACCAATGCAGGAGACGGAAGAGGTGTAGATTCGATTCCTGGGTTAGGAAGATCGCCTGGAGGAGGTATGGCAACTCACTACAGTATTCTTGCCTGGAGAATCCCATGGACAGAGGAGTCTGGCAGGCTATAATACATGGGGTCACAAAGAGTCAGACACGACTAAAGTGACTTAGCACATATGTATATATACATATATATACAATCAAGTTAAATAGCATTTATTTTATTGGCTATTTAATAGTGTTGACTTAAAAAATGCATAACATGAGAGTTGAGATTTAAATTTTATTTGGGGGCAAAATGAGGTCTGCAGTGTGGGAGATAGCACCTCAGATAGCTCTGAGAAACTGCTCCAAAGAGGTAGGGGAGAGGACAGAGGATATATGTGATTTTGCTAAAGGAGAAGTAAATGTGATCAAGCATGTTTATTTTTTAGAAAGCTTCTGCTAGTCATGAGAAGTAGTTGTCACCATGAAGGGTTTTAGTGATTTATAGATATGAGGAGATATAAGAATTGGGCTCATAAAATAAGCTTCTGAGAATGTCTAACTATCTGAAGACCTGTGCTACAAGTTTTCTGGGAGCACAAAGTGCCTCAACCCTGCTCTCAACCCTGAACTCCTTTGGGGGGAGTTGGAGGTCAGCAGCTGCAGCAGCACATGATCTAATCCTTGTAAAGGTAGATGGTGTGCACTCGCGGCAAGAGCCACATTGTGGTTGACAATAGAAATGTCTCAGTTGACATGAAGATCCCATAAATTTTGTCAAAGCCTTAGGAGGTGTTAGTTAAGTCCAGTATGTTTTCTGTGAAATTGTATGCTAATCTACATTGCAGGGAAATTTGCCATAGGGAGCCACAAGGGACAATATTTCTGTAACTCAGGATATTTAGGACCTAAGAGAAATATTTCTGATAAGCCATCAGAATGTCCTGCTGTGAAAATCTTCCTATTCAAGGTATTCACTGATTATGCATGATCTCAATGCAAACTATTCTACTTGCCAGAAGAATAGTGGGAACGTGTGAAGAAAAACATGATGTATTCTGGCTGACTATAGAGGATGAAGATCAAAAGAAATGATCTAGAGAAAAAGTGAGAAAATGGGAATTAAAGACATGGATAATCTAAGGAAAGAACATTCACAGAGAAGAAATCTGAGTCCAAGGAGACAAAAAGTAATAATGCTTTTCCTGAAAATGATTTTATCTATCATATCATAAACAAATAGAAAGACCTCAGTGTATGTAAAGCTATTAGTTCATAGGAGAAAACCAACCACAGCTCTGTGGTTGCAGTCTGGGGATGGGGGAAGATTTAGGGTAGTAGCTGCTCATGATTCACGTCCTGCTTAGGGAAAGGAAGAATCTGAGGGCAAGGCTGCACTGCAATTCCTTCTTCCCTTCCCTTCAACTCATGAACCTTATGGTTGCATTGTTACTAAATTTGACTTCTGGAAAATAGTTTATGATAGGAGACTTTTTATAAGAGTTAACATGTATCTTATCATTTGGAGTATTAACTTGCCAGGAAGCACTTCGGTCTGAGTTAGTAAGGGTTCAAATGGAAATAAGAGGGTTAAAAGGACAGAAAATAAATATTCAAAGAAAACCATAAATTGCATCCTATGCACAGTACATGGTAACACAGAAAAATGGAGACTACAATACAAGGAAATGTTCAGTAATTCTTAGGGAAAGACAAGAATAGTTACCTACATAGTAATAAATAGAGGCTGATTAAAAATGGATTTAAAAATTTTTAATAAGAATATAAATGAGTATTCAGAATTTTTGGAACTCCTTGTTAGATGTGGAAATAAAATCTTGTGACTTATGAAAATAAACACTCACTTCAAAGTGCTGGACCCTAAGGTAAGCACTTCTGTTGGATACTGTATTTTTTTTCTATTTGGCAATACAGCACATTCTGTGAAGTTAAATCATTTATCCAAGGGAAAACATCAGAAAAAACACAAAACCTAATAAGAATTCAAGCTTATTTATATTCAACCATATAATCATATGCAACTGCTTAGAGTTTCATGAGTGGCATGGGATTAAAAGGGATATCAAGTACATTAACTTTCAGAATTAGAATTCATATAAATATATATACATACATATACAAATATACACATATGCATATGTATACACATATAACACATTTGCATGCATAAACACATATATGGAAAAATATATAAATATATCTATTTGTGTGTATATATAGAGGTACATATTTGTCTCCCTCACCAGTTCAAGATAGTGAACTAGGAATTTCACTTGTTAACCATATTACCCATGTGATGAGGGGGAGGGGAAGACACTGAAGATATAGTAAAACAGAACAAAGGAAATGCAGTTATTAAAATGCTGTGGACAGAAGGAATTCATCAGTGAGTACCTATTGGCATCATTTTCTGGATTACTGAAAGTAAGTGGATCACACTAACAGCACATCAAAAATGCTTTTTAATTCTTTTATTGTTGATATTTTAGTTATTGGTATTACTGATATTGTTTATCTTTTATTTCTGGGTTTTCCATTAGAGTCTTTGTCATAGTTCCCTTCCCTCTGTGCTTAGACATGCTATCCTTTTCTACTAAATCCATCAATATATTAATAATAGTTATTTTAATTTTCTCTGTGATTGAACCAAAATCTGGATCAGTTCCACTGAATATGTTGATTTATCTCTTAAAAACTTTTGTTTTAATTTTTGCTTTCTGTGTATCCCATAGCTGTTGTTTAATGCCAGATAGTATCATTTGATAGGACAGCAGAGATTGAAATAAATAATATTTTTATCTCCTCTTAGGCTATTAGTGAGGAAACCTGTGTCCATCTGGTTAGAAGACAATCTGAGTTTGGGTCCTGTTGTTACTGTTACCTTCAGTTCTCTACAGTTCATAGTCTTCTTAGTGGTGACCTTCTTATCTTATTCTTGGAGTGGGATCTAGGTGCCAAAAAGCTTACCGTAGTGTTAATGATCCATTCTCAACTTCCAATTGTCTACATATCTACAAAGAGAGGTATATATCTCCATGCTCTTACTTCACCCCAGTAGTAGAATGCTGTTGCATGTTACTTGGTATGTGGTGGAATCAGGAGACTATTGTTTTGGTCCAGCCTCAGTCTTATGCAAGACCTGTATACCTGGGTACAATATGTGGGGATTTCTCAGTGTGTCTTCTTTTCCCGATGGCAATGATACTCTGTCCATCTTTAGTTGGACTGGGGCAAGATTTTCCCACTTCACTGCAATAGGAGAAGACCTTATATCTTTATGGATCTTGATCCCAGGATATATCAAACCCTGTATCTGCAGTAGAGGTATAGAAGGTCTTTGCCTAGCCTTTGGGATAAAAGGAGTTGCTGGACCTCTCTTGTTAATTTACTATTTTTGCTTCATTGGGAAAGAGAGTTAAAAAGAAATGTCTGTACCTTCATTCCTTTCTCTAAGAGTGACTCACAAAATAACACAGAATTGCTCAACAGAGGCTTCCATTACAGCAATGCCTAATACCAGAAGCTGCAATCATTCCTGACAAAACTGCCTTTCACATCTGGGAAGCTAAACAGTGAACACTGGAAAGAACATTTCTACAGAATAGCTGCAGGATTCTCCCATATGACTTACCAGGAATATCAGCCAGGAGTTTTAGGAAAAAGCCTTGATATTCAACTTCATATTCTATATCTCATAGGAGGATATCTGTTTGTTAAAAAAGAAATGCAAGTGGGTCTAAAAATGTAGTTTATTTCCAATCTTTCCCAATAAATAAAAACTAGTATGGAGAGTCAATTTATGCCTCATCCAGAATATCCAGGAAATAAATAGAACCTGTATGTCCTGGTAGTTTATTCCCATGTAACTCATTTAACAATATACATGGATTTTAATTTTCTTTGCATATGCATATTTTTTCCACTTGCGTTAGTATTTTTTAAAATGTTTGTTGGCATATAGTTGCTTTATGATGTTGCATTAGTATCTGCTATATAGAAAAATGAATCAGCTATATATATATATACACACACATATACATATAGCCCTTATTTTTTGGATTTCTGTCTCATTTAGATCATGATGGAACTCTGGGTTCCCTGTGCTGTACAGTAGGTTTTCATTAGTTACCTATATTAAACATAGTAATGTGTGTATATCAATCCCAATCTCTCAATTGATCTCATACCTCTTTTTCCGCCTCAGTATCTCTAAGTTCGTTTTCTACATCTGTGTCTCTATTTCTGCTTTGCATAAGTTTATCTGTATAATTTTTCTAGAATCCACATATAAGCAACATTATATAGTATTTGTTTTTCTGACTTTATGCAGCACTTTCTAGATCCATCCATATCTCTACAAATGGCACTATTCCATTCATTTTATAGCTAGGTAATATTCCATTGCATATATGTACCATATCTTATTTATCTGTTCCTCTGTTGATGAACATTTAAGTTTCTTCCCTGTCTAGGCTATTGTAAATAGTGCTGCAATGAACCATGGGGTGATGTATCTTTCTTACTTGTGGTTTTCTACAGGTATATGCTCACATGTAGACTTGTTGGGTTATATATGGTAGCTCTATTTTTTGTTTTTCAGTTCAGTTCAGTTGCTCAGTCGTGCCCAACTCTTTGCGACCCCATAGACTGCAGAACACCCAGCTTTCCTGTCTATCACCAACTTCTTTATCCTCTGTTGTCCCCTCTCCTCCCGCCTTCAGTCTTGGCCACCAACAGGGCCTTTCCCTATGAGTCAGTTCTTCACATTGGGTGGCCAAACTATTGGAGTTTCAGCTTCAGCATCAGTCCTTCCAATGAATATTCAGGACTGATTTCCTTAGAATTGACTGGTTTGATCTCCTTGCAGTCCAAAGGACTCTCAAGAGTTTCTGCAAACCACAGTTCAAGAGCATCAATTCTTTGCACTCAGCTTTCTTTATAGTCCAACTCTCACATCCATACAGGTCTGCTGGAAAAACCCTAACTTTTATTATACAGACCTTTGTCAGCAAAATAGTGTCTCTGCTCTTAATATGCTGTTTAGGTTGGTCATAACTTTTCTTCCTAGGAGCAAGCATCTTTTAATTTTGTGGCTGCAGTCACCATTTGCAGTGATTTTGGAGCCAAGGAAAGAAAGTCTCTCACTGTTTCCATTGTTTTCCCATCTGGTTGCCATGAAGTGATGGGACTGGATGCCATGGTCTTAGTTTTCAGAAAGGTGACTTGTTTTTCTTGTGTTTAGGGAACCTCCATACTGTTCTCGGAGAAGGCAATGGCACCCCACTCCTTTACTCTTGCCTGGAGAATCCCATGGACAGAGGAGCCTGGTGGGCTGCAGTCCATGGGATCGTGAAGATTCGAACACGACTGAGCGACTTCCCTTTCCCTTTTCACTTTCATGCATTGGAGAAGGAAATGGCAGCCCACTCCAGTGTTCTTGCCTGGAGAATCCCGGGGACGGGGGAGCCTGGTGGGCTGCCGTCTCTGGGGTCGCACAGAGTGGGACACGACTGAAGCGACTTAGCAGCAGCAGCATACTGTTCTACATAATGGCTGTACCAATCCAAACGCTGCCAGCAGTGCAGGAGTGTACCCAGTTCTCTGCATCCTCTCCAGCGTTTATTGTTTGTAGTTTTCTGATGACGGCCTCACTGAGAGATGTGAGGTGATAGTCCACTGCAGCTTTGATCTGCATCTCCGTAATAATCAGCGATTTTCAGCATCTTTTCATGGATTTGTTCGCCATTTCTATGTCTTCTTTGGAGAAATGTTTACTTAGCTCTTACACCCATTTTTAATTTTTTTTTTTTTTTTTTTTGTATTGAGCTCTATGAGCTGTTTACATATTTTGGAGGTAAATCCCTTGTCTGTTGCTTCATTCGCAAACATTTTCTCCTATTCTGATGGTTTTTCTTTTGCTTTCCATTTTCTTTGCTGTGCAGAAGCCTTTAAGTTTAATTAGGTCTTATTTTAT
Source organism: Oreotragus oreotragus (assembly GCA_006410675.1). Lineage (NCBI taxonomy): Eukaryota > Metazoa > Chordata > Mammalia > Artiodactyla > Bovidae > Oreotragus > Oreotragus oreotragus. The sequence goes on along the minus strand of SJYX01013965.1, from coordinate 166,958 downwards.
TTTTGTTTTTCTTTCCATTACTCTGGCAGGTGGGTAAAAAAAGATTTTGTCGTGATTTATGCCAAAGAGTGTTCTGCTTATGTTTTCCTCTAAGAGTTTATAGTGTCTAGCCTTATGTTTGTGTCTTTAATCCACTTTGAGTTTGTTTTTGTGTGTGGTGTTAAGAATTGTTCTAATTTCCTTCTTTTACATGTAACTGCCCAGTTTTCTCAGCACCACTTATTCTTTATTATATGTTCTTGCCTCTTTGCCATAGACAAGGTGGCCCTAAGTGCATGGGTTTATCTCTGGGCCTTCTGTCTTTTACGTTGTTCTGTATTTCTGTTTTTGTGCCAGTACCACACTTTTCCATTACTGTAGCACTGTAGTAAAGTACAAAGTCAGGGAGCCTGATTGTTCCAGTTCCATTTTCATTCTCAAGATTTCTCTGGCTACTTGGAGTCTTTTGTGTTTCCATACAAACTTTAATTTTGTTGTTGTTGTTTCGTTCTAACTGTGAAAAATGCTCTTGGTAATTTGATAGGGATTATATTGAATCTGGGGATTCTCTGATAGCTCAGTTGGTAAAGAATCCACCCGCAATGCAGGAGGTCCCGGTTCCTGAGTTGGGAAGATCCCCTGGAGGAGGGATAGGCTACTCACTCCAGTATTCTTGGGCTTCCCTTGTGGCTCAGCTGGTAAGGAATCCACCTGCAATGCAGGGAACTCGGTTTGATACCTGGGTTGGGAAGATCCCCTGGAGAAAGGAAAGGCTATGCACTCCAGTATTCTGACCTGGAAAATTCCATAGACTGTATAATCCATGGGATTGCAAAGAGTTGGACACAACTAAGCAACTTTCACTTTCATACTGAATCTGTAGATCACTTTGGGTAGTACCGTCATTTTCATGATATCAATTTATCCAACCTAAGAAGATGGATTGTCTCTCCATCTGTTTGTATTGTCTTTTAATTCGTTCATCATTATCCTATAGTTTTCTGAGTACAGAATTTTTGTCTTCTTAGGTAGGTTTATTCCCAAGTATTTCACTCTTTTCGTTGCAATGGTAAATGGGATTTTTCCCTTAATTTCTTTCTGATTTTTCATTATTAGTGTATATAAATGCAAGAGATTCCTGTGTATTAGTTTTGGATCCTGCAACTTTACCAAATTCACTGATAAGCTCTAGTAGCTTTCTGGTGGTTTATTTAAAAATTTCTATGTATAGCATCATGTTAGCTGTACACAGTGATAGTTTTACTTTGGATTTCTTTTATTTCTTTTTCTCCACTGATTGGCATGGCTAGGACTTCAAAAACTATGTTAAATAAAAGTGGTGAGTGTGGGCATCCTTGTCTTATTCCTGATCTTAAATGAAACACTTTAAGCCTACACCATTGAGAATGATGTTTCCTGTGGGTTTGTCATATATGGCCTTGTTACACTGAAGTAGGTTCCCTCTATGCCCACTTGCTGAGGCATATCATAAATGGGTATGAATTTCATCAAAAGCTTTTTCTGCATCTGTTGAGATGATCATATGGTTTAAATTTTTCAGTTGTTAATGTGTATCTCATTGACTGATTTGTATATTTTGAAGAATCTTATATCCCTGGGATAAATCTCACCTGATCATGGTGTATAATCCTTTTAATATATAGTTGGATTCCATTTGCTACTATTTTGTTAGATATTTTGTGTCCATCTTCATCAGTGATATTGGCCTGTAATTTTCTTTTTTTGTAATATTTTTATCTGATTTTGGTACCAGGATGTGGTGGCCTTGTAGAATGAGCTTGAAATATTCCTCCCTCTGTAATTTTTGGGAAGAGTTTGAGAAGGATCAGTTCAATTCAGTTCATTTCAGTCACTCAGTCGTTTCTGACTCATTGCGACCCCATGAATCGCAGCATGCAAGGCCTCCCTGTCCATCACTAATTCCTGGAATTCACCCAAACTCACGTCCATTGAGTCCGTGATGCCATCCAGCCATGTCATCCTCTGTCATCCCCTTCTCCTCCTGCCCCCAATCCCTTCCAGCATCAGGGTCTTTTCCAATGAGTCAACTCTTCGCGTGAGGAGTTTCAGCCTCAGCATCAGTCCCTCCAATGAACACCCAGGACTGGTCTCCTTTAGGATGGACTGGTTGGATCTCCTTGCAGTCCAAGGGACTCTCAAGAGTCTTCTCCAACACCACAGTTCAAAAGCATCAATTCTTCTGCGCTCAGCTTTCTTCACAGTCCAACTCTCACATCCATACATGACCACTGGAAAAACCATAGCCTTGACTAGATGGATCTTTGTTGGCAAAGTAATATCTCTGCTTTTTAATATGCTGTCTAGGTTGGTCATAACATTCCTTCCAAGGAGTAAGCATCTTTTAATTTCATGGTTGCAATCACCATCTGCAGTGATTTTGGAGCCCACAAAAATAAATGAGAAGGGTAAGTGTTAGCTATTCTTAGTTATCTTGAGAAGGATAAATGTTAGCTATTCTTTAAATGTTTGGTAGAATTTGCCTGTGAAGCCATCTGGTCCTGGACTTTGTTTTTTTGTTTACTCATGATTGGTCTGTTCACATTTCCTATTTCTTCCTGGTTCAGTGTGGAAGATTCTATCTTTCCAAGAGTTTGTCCCTTTCTTCCAGGTTGTCCATTTCATTGGCACATAATTGCTTTAAGTGAGCTTCTTATGTGGTTCAGCTGTAAAGAATTTGCTTGCAATGTGGGAGATGTGGGTTCAATCCCTGGGTTGGGAAGATCCCCTGGAGAAGAGAATGGTAACCCACTCCAGTATTCTTGCCTGAGAAACCCCATGGACAGAGGAGGATGGTGGGCTGCAGTCCATGGGCTGCAAGAGTTGGACACGCCTTAGTGACTAATCTACCAACACCAATTCTGATTTAGTCTCTTATGATCTTTTGTATTTCTGTGTTGTCAGTTGTAACTTCTCCTTTTTCATTTCTAATTTTATTTATATATTTTGCTCATGAAACATATTTCCAGGCCGTTTCCCCCATGGAATTTGCTCATATATCATAAGCATTTATAACTTAACTTTAAATTTATGTATATATAAATATATATTTGTAGTCAGACTTTGTATTGACGATGCATTTATATTCCTCTGTAAGAAACTTAAACATGTAGAATGAATTTAAAAATTTATGCATTACCATGATGTTTTGCAGCATCATACTGAATAATTATTCTGATTTACATTATCACTATAGTCATTATTGAGTTCATATCTAATCCAAGAAACAAAATACATGTTTATTTTGAAATGTGTCAAATAAAATATTATATAAAGAAAGAAGTTATAATGTAATAAATAGATTTTTTTCAAAAATCTTCTTATGCACTCATGATTTAGTAATTTTTAATATTAGAATAAAACATTATTCAGTGATTCTGGATAACAAAATTAAAAGAATATACAGGCACTTTTATGAGTGGAGCTTAATGAAGGGGCATTAATGATTGTTGTTAAGTACATTATTTCAGTAAAATCTACAACAGTGAAACACTAACATATTCTTATTAAATTAATTTAAATTCAACAAACTTATGTGAGAATGAATAAAAATGAGAAGAAAAAATTCAGGAATGACAATGACAAGGAGTCTTTTTCCAAAGGGAAATTCATATTTCAACAAAATTTTGGTAAAATTATGAAAATATGCCCTCTATGACTCAGAAANACATATTCTTATTAAATTAATTTAAATTCAACAAACTTATGTGAGAATGAATAAAAATGAGAAGAAAAAATTCAGGAATGACAATGACAAGGAGTCTTTTTCCAAAGGGAAATTCATATTTCAACAAAATTTTGGTAAAATTATGAAAATATGCCCTCTATGACTCAGAAACAAATGTTGAAGAAAATATTGCCTCTTATTTAAAAATGTAGTTATCATACTTTGAATTTTAATATGAATTTTTAAACCACTAATTTAAATAGGTAGCAGGCAAGTGAATAAAAGTGTTCATCAAGCTTTTTCTCACTACTAATAGTGAAAAATCAGAAAGAATATACGTGAGCAGTTTCTTATTTCCCCACCTGCTTTTTACAGATTTTGAATACTCACATATTGACATGGAGAGATGTTGTCCCAATCATCATCATGCATTTGTTATCTGATTGACATAATTTACTGACACCTGCAACTTTATTGGATTTATTGGAAGCTCCTATGCGACTCATTGCTTTGTCTCATAGGAGCAATGCATCGTTTTACAACAGAGGATAGAACAGAGAGTACGTGAGTGAAAGTTATTCCAGTTGTGTCCGACTCTTTGCAACCCCATGGACTCTAAAGTCCATGGAATTCTCCAGGTCAGAATACTGGAGTAGGTAGCCGTTCCCTTCTCCAGGAGATCTTCCCAACCCAGGTCTCCCACATTGCAAGCAGATTCTTTATCAGTTGAGCCACCAGGGAGGCCCTGGTAGGGGATGCCTTACTTGCAATTCTGATCTCTGCTCACTCTGAGGCAGCATGTGGCCAGTCACGTGTTCACTGAGAACAGAGAAGTTCATTACAAAACAAAATCCCTTCTTATGGCCATAAAGAATAGACGAGTATTTATTTGCAAAATAAGAAAATGGTTTTATGCTGATATTCACAATAAAGCCCTTTTCATTTTATGACTTACTGTTATATTGTACCCTGGAAAGCATTTATAGAAAATAGAGTAGGTTGAATTCATGTCAAGAAAGGTAGATGATGCATATTTCTCAAAGCCAACAACTAAAGGAAAAAAAATCTCATTAAGTATATTTTTCATCAGAGATTAATGGTTATCTAGGCTTTTCAGTGTATTTCTTAATCTCAAGAAAATAACTAGATAAGTTTCTATTTTGTTCTAGCACTAGAATTTGCTGCCAGTTTCTCAATTAGATCAGGAAATTTTAATCTCTGGGATACAATAGTTTCAACATTTAACTATTTATGAAAGTGAGAACAAAATTTAGTTCAGAAATTTTCTGAAAGAATAATTTTGATTTTTTTCTATCTAAAAAATTTCCTTCTGATTATGTTGTCTATTTTTGGAACATGAACAAATATATTTCAGTTCTATTAACTTTTAACCTTGAAAATGGACTTTCAAAACACATAGCAGTTAAAAGCTTCATTGTGTATCCTCATGCATAATCACATAATCTATTGGCAGATACACAGAAGTTGAATTGAAATAACATTGTGTAGGGTTAATTTGTGTTGTAAGTATTGAAAATTGTAAGTATGTATTTTATGACTATTTTAAGAATCCAAATGTATATGATTGAAATAAATTATTCACCCACATACAATGCAAATACCTTAGTAACCTAATGAAAGAAATGGTCACATCTTCTTTATTTAGAATAGCAAGTTTTTTTTTTCCAGATTCATAATAGAATTTGAGTGGTATCTGTACAAACCACATAGTATTAATGCACTCAGGTGCATGTCCAAGAGTCAGAATGAATTTATTTCGGTCTTGTCCACAGAATTCTCCAGGCAAGAATACTGGACTGGCTTGCCATACCCTCTCCAGTGAATCTTCCCAACCCAGGGATTGGTCACATCTCTTTCTCTTGCATTGGCAGGCAGTTTCTTTAACTGGAGCCACCTGCTCAGTAGTATNTCAGAATGAATTTATTTCGATCTTGTCCACAGAATTCTCCAGGCAAGAATACTGGACTGGCTTGCCATACCCTCTCCAGTGAATCTTCCCAACCCAGGGATTGGTCACATCTCTTTCTCTTGCATTGGCAGGCAGTTTCTTTAACTGGAGCCACCTGCTCAGTAGTATGTAATTATTTAGATAAGATGTGTACACATTCAAATAGTTAGACTTTCTCTTGCAATATTTCCCAAGGTGGTAAAAATATAGAAATAAACTTTCTTCTTGCTTTAGTATCTGTTAGAGACAAAATTACTTTTATAAGCTTTTAAATTATTAAACATCTTTGTTTAAATATAAAAAAGCAATTATTTATTCATGTATGCCTTTCTGGTCTCAGAGATAACTTTTGCAACAAGGAGAGAATCAGATTGTCACTGTTTACATCGTTTTATCTGGAGATGTGCTCTTTCAAACTGTTGAAATATCTTGGTGCATTTTACTATAGAATCGGTTTAGAAAAGAGACAAAAAGAATACAGCACTGTAATTTAATAGAAACATTGGTAGCTAGATTTAGTATATTGATGTTATCCTTATTTTTAAAAATATTGTTATTTCACATTCATCAGTAAAAGTAGCATCCTATAATTCATTTGCAGCATATATGTAAAATAATTTGACATAAGTGTTTGTATGAGACACAATTTTGTCTGAAAAAATACATTAATTAAAAAAATCTATGTTATATTATGATTATTCCTTAATAGCAAAAGTATTGCTAGCATTCTTAGTAATGATTATTATTATTTTGTTAAAATAGATATTTAAAAATTTTAAACTGAGCATGTTGCTGCTGCTGCTGCTAAGTCACTTCAGTCATGTCCGACTCTGTGTGACCCCATAGATGGCAGCCCACCAGGCTCCCCCGTTCCTGGGATTCTTCAGGCAAGAACACTGGAGTGGGTTGCCATTTCCTTCTCCAATGCATCAAAGTGAAAAGTGAAAGTGAAGTCACTCAGTCGTGTCTGACTAGTAGCAACCCCATGGACTGCAGCCTACCAGGCTCCTCTGTCCATGGGATCTATAGGATTTTCTAATTAAAATCTCTGGTAAGATAGCAGATGTACTATACATTTTCATTACTACATTTCCAAAGATATATAATTCAAACAATTTTTATGTAACTTTGAGATTTTAATTTGTATTATTTTTGTGTCATCAGATGTTTTAGTTGAATAAGTTTTTTTTTTTTTTTTTAAAGTTCATGACTTAATCCTCTGCTTGGAATTCCAGAGTACACAATTTTTGCCTCCTTACATAGATTTATTCCTAGGTATTTTTGTTTTTGTTGTTGTTGCAATGGCAAATGATATTTTTCTTTAATTTCTCTTTGTGATCTTTTGTTGTTAATGTAGAGAGATGCAAGATATTTCTGTGTATTAATTTTTTATCCTGTAACTTTACCAAATTCATTGATGAGCTCTAGTAGTTTTTTTGGTAGCATCTTTAGGATTTTCTACGTATAGTATTAATATCTTGTCATATGCAAAGAGTGAGTTTTACTTCTTGATTGCCATGACTAGAACTTCCAAAACTACACTGAATAAAAGTGATGAGAGGGAGCATCCTAGTCTTGTTCCTGTACTTAGATGAAATGCTTTCAGTTTTTCACCTTTGAGAATGATGTTTGCTGTGGGTTTATGATCTTTATTACGTTGAGGTGGGTTCCCTTTCCTTTTTTGGAGAGCCTATCATAAATGAATATTGAATTATGTCAAAAGCCTTTTCTGCATCTATTGAAATGATTATATGGTTTTTATTCTTTAATTTATTAGCATAGTATATTACACTGATTGATCTGAAGATATTGAAAAATTCTTGCATTCTTGGGATAAACCCCACTTGATCATAGTCTATGTTTCTTTGAATCTGTTGATGGATTTTGTTGAGAATATTTGCCTCTATGCTCCTTGGTGATATTGGCCTGTAATTTTCTTTTTTTGTGATATCTTTGTCTGGTCTTGGTATCAGGGTGATGGTAGCCTCATAGAATGAGCTTGGGAGTATTTCATTCTCTGCAATTGTTTTCTGGAAGAGTTTGAGAAGGATAGGTGTTAACTATTCTTGAAGTTTTTGTTAGAATTTGCCTGTGAAGCCATCTGGTCCTGGATTTTTGTTTGCTGGAAGTTTTTTAATCACAGTTTCAATTTCAGCACATGTGAATGGTCTGTTCAAATTTGTTCTTTCTTCCCAGAATTCCAAAAACAATAATTCCAGATTTTTCTGGAGACTTCATAAAGATGATAGACATTTATCTACAGGTGACTTTATGAAGGTTTCAAGAAGATTTTCCTGGACCATGCAGTGCTCTAAATGCATTCTATAAAGAATATGCTTTGTCATAAGTCAGAATTTTTACTTTGTGTAAAATCTGAAAAACATTGCTTTAATTTGTGAAACATACCTAAACCTGCAACCTCAGTGAACTCTTTTTAAGACTGTCTTGTACATGGCCTTCTTTTAGTGAAGAAGGTAGCTTATTATATGAAATCATAAAAAAAATTCTAATACTCTGGATTGTCTAAGTTTGGAAGAAAAGCTGACTGGTTGAGATTTCTTTTGATTCACCCCATGAAAAATTTATAAAATGTGCATTTGTCTTATTTCAATATCTTTCTGAGTGTGTTTATCATTGTGTGTATATATGCATGTGTGTATGTATGTGGAGCAGCACCACCAGTGAAACTAAACGTGCTGTAGGAAAGTTTAGGTTTTGTTTCCCATGCTTTTCTGGATGACCACAATGTTAATACTCACTCTGGCTTTTTTTTAGTCGTGTCTGACTAGTAGCAACCCCATGGACTGCAGCCTACCAGGCTCCTCTGTCCATGGGATCTATAAGATTTTCTAATTAAAATCTCTGGTAAGATAGCAGATGTACTATACATTTTCATTACTACATTTCCAAAGATATATAATTCAAACAATTTTTATATAACTTTGAGATTTTAATTTGTATTATTTTTGTGTCATCAGATGTTTTAGTTGAATAAGTTTTTTGTTTTTTTTTTTTAAACTTCATGACTTAATCCTCTGCTTGGAATTCCAGAGTACACAGTTTTTGCCTCCTTACATAGATTTATTCCTAGGTATTTTTGTTTTTGTTGTTGTTGCAATGGCAAATGATATTTTTCTTTAATTTCTCTTTGTGATCTTTTGTTGTTAATGTAGAGAGATGCAAGATATTTCTGTGTATTAATTTTTTATCCTGTAACTTTACCAAATTCATTGATGAGCTCTAGTAGTTTTTTTGGTAGCATCTTTAGGATTTTCTACGTATAGTATTAATATCTTGTCATATGCAAAGAGTGAGTTTTACTTCTTGATTGCCATGACTAGAACTTCCAAAACTACACTGAATAAAAGTGATGAGAGGGAGCATCCTAGTCTTGTTCCTGTACTTAGATGAAATGCTTTCAGTTTTTCACCTTTGAGAATGATGTTTGCTGTGGGTTTATGATCTTTATTACGTTGAGGTGGGTTCCCTTTCCTTTTTTGGAGAGCCTATCATAAATGAATATTGAATTATGTCAAAAGCCTTTTCTGCATCTATTGAAATGATTATATGGTTTTTATTCTTCAATTTATTAGCATAGTATATTACACTGATTGATCTGAAGATATTGAAAAATTCTTGCATTCTTGGGATAAATCCCACTTGATCATAGTCTATGTTTCTTTGAATCTGTTGATGGATTTTGTTTGCTAGTATTTTGTTGAGAATATTTGCCTCTATGCTCCTTGGTGATATTGGCCTGTAATTTTCTTTTTTTTGTGATATCTTTGTCTGGTCTTGGTATCAGGGTGATGGTAGCCTCATAGAATGAGCTTGGGAGTATTTCATTCTCTGCAATTGTTTTCTGGAAGAGTTTGAGAAGGATAGGTGTTAACTATTCTTGAAGTTTTTGTTAGAATTTGCCTGTGAAGCCATCTGGTCCTGGATTTTTGTTTGCTGGAAGTTTTTTAATCACAGTTTCAATTTCAGCACATGTGAATGGTCTGTTCAAATTTGTTCTTTCTTCCCAGAATTCCAAAAACAATAATTCCAGATTTTTCTGGAGACTTCATAAAGATGATAGACATTTATCTACAGGTGACTTTATGAAGGTTTCAAGAAGATTTTCCTGGACCATGCAGTGCTCTAAATGCATTCTATAAAGAATATGCTTTGTCATAAGTCAGAATTTTTACTTTGTGTAAAATCTGAAAAACATTGCTTTAATTTGTGAAACATACCTAAACCTGCAACCTCAGTGAACTCTTTTTAAGACTGTCTTGTACATGGCCTTCTTTTAGTGAAGAAGGTAGCTTATTATATGAAATCATAAAAAAAATTCTAATACTCTGGATTGTCTAAGTTTGGAAGAAAAGCTGACTGGTTGAGATTTCTTTTGATTCACCCCATGAAAAATTTATAAAATGTGCATTTGTCTTATTTCAATATCTTTCTGAGTGTGTTTATCATTGTGTGTATATATGCATGTGTGTATGTATGTGGAGCAGCACCACCAGTGAAACTAAACGTGCTGTAGGAAAGTTTAGGTTTTGTTTCCCATGCTTTTCTGGATGACCACAATGTTAATACTCACTCTGGCTTTTTTTTGTTTGTTTCTTTTCCAGGGTATAAAAATGACTAGTAATGTCTTGGCTAATGTTAGAAAAATTTTAATTTAGTGTGTCTTGGTGTCATTTTAATGTGTTTTATACACTGAACAGTGTTGTTTCAATCCATGGAAACCTTGTTTCTGTCTCTCTTTCTTCACTAAAATTCTTACCAAGATCACCAATGTTCTTTTATTCCTAGGTTCAGTGCAGTTCATCAATTTTCATGTACCTTGCCTGAGCAACACTTGAAGAATGCAGCCATCTGTTTTCTTGATATCCTGTGTTCCTGAGTTTTTCTTGTTTGCCTAATTATTACTATTTAGTCTCCACTGTAGATCATCCTTTGTGTGTATGTGTTTGTGTCGATGATTTACTGATATACAATGTTGTGTTAGTTTTAGGTATACAGCAAAATCATTTAATTATATATATACACACACACACATATACATAGCCTTTTATATATATAGTTTTTTATATAAATTCTTTTTCAGATTCTTTTCCTTTTTAGATTTTTACAAAATTTAAGCATATTTCTCTGTGATATACAATCAGTTAGATTCCACATATAAGTAAATTATATAATATTTGTCTTTTTCTGTTTGATGTCACTTATAATTTTTAGATTTCAGAAATAATTGAATCATGTATTTGTCTTTCTCTATTTGACTTACTTTACCTAATATGATAATCTCTTGGTCCATCCATGTTACTGCAAATAGCATTATTTCATTTTTTATAGCTGAGTGAAGGTGAAGTCGCTCAGTCGTGTCCGACTCTTTGCGACCCCGTGGACTATAACCTATTAGGCTTCTCCATCCATGGGATTCTCCAGGCAAGAATACTGGAGTGGATTGCCATTTCCTTCTCCAGGGGATCTTCCCGACCCAGGGATCGAACCCGGGTCTACCACATTGGAGGCAGACGCTTTAACCTCTGAGCCACCAGGGAAGCCCTTATAGCTGAGTAATAGTCCATTATGTACATGCTTGTATATACACACACACACATACACACACACCACATCTTCTTAATTCATGCATTTGTTGATGGACATTTAGATTCTATCTGTGTCTTGGTTGTTGTGCATAGTGTTGCTTTTGAGTTAAGAGCTTTTGTCTTTTCCAGATGTTTGCTCACGAGTGGGATTGCTGGATCATATGTGGCTCTATTTTTATCCTTTAAGGAACCTCCATACTCTTCTCCATAGTGGTTGTACCAATTTATATTCCCACCAACAGTGTAGGAGGGGATTCCCTTTTCTCCATGTTCTCCCCAGCATTTATTATTTGTGGATTTTTTGATGATGGCCATTCTAACCAGTATGAGGTGATAACTCATTGTAGCTTTGAAAGCTTTGTGTTTCTTTAATAATTAGCAATTGAGTATTTTTTTCATGTGCATGATGGCCATCTGCATGTCTTCTTTCGGTAACTGGATGATCTTTCTCCCCCTCTCTCCTTATACCTAGCTACTCTTTCTTTTCCACTCTGATCATTCCTTCTGATCTACATTGTCCTCTCTTGCTTGAATTGTCCTTTAGATACTGATGACCATCTCAAATTCTCTGCTGCACTCCAGATACACAAAGGCAGCTGTTTATTCAACATTTCCATCTGGAAGCTTTGCATCATCCGACTCACCTGGCATCCTCTTCAACTCTTGTCACCTTGTCCTCAAACTCTGCCAGTGTCATGCTGAGCACACTACCAGCCTACTAATTTTACTATTTCTCTCATTTTTTTCTGTTTCTGAGTGCTAAATAAATGGGTATAATTATCTTTTGCCCTTAATTATCCCTCTGTGCTTGCCCAGTGAACTACTTAATTTAATGTACCTGCAAAACTCTTTTATATCTGGCCTAATTTCCAGCTCTAGTTTCTGTTGGTTAGCATTGTGTGTGGATATCCATAGTCTTTGAGTGACCATGAATATCTTCTTTGTTACTAGGTAAATTACTTAACACTTCATAAAGTAAAAAATAATTGGAAAGAAAAAAACATGTTTTTCTTAAATTTTCATGTATATTATTGTAAAGGTTTTGTAAAAATTATAATCTCAGTGTTGGATGGCATGATAAGAACCTAATAATTGTTTCTATATAGTATAATTTGCAGGCACGCACACACAGAGTACACATGGCTTAAAGTTTTCAAGATCTGTGTATTTCAAAAAACTTAAAATTCTGTGTAGTTTTGCAAAATTCCTAGCATTTATGCCACTCAGCATTTATTTGTCTTTTAGCTGGACTTTGCTGTTTCATTTTTAAGTAAAAAGTTATTGTTCCCTTTAATGTTATTAACCCTACATTAATGTAAATGGCATTGCTTGCTTTTCAAATCTGATTAATCATATTTAAGTGAACATTTTATGACATTTAAAAACTATTAAATCATACATAGATTTTCTCATTCAATTGTACTTATATTACAATGACTAAATTGGAAATAATAATTCTTTGAAATTGAGTAGTAATGGATTCCGACAATTTATACTGCAATTCAAACATGTATGTCTTATTTTCAATGGTCCATGAAAGTTTCCTGTATTTCCATTGTTAAACAATTGTTAAAAATAACTTAATGTCTTCTTTCTTTGACTATTATTTTTTACTTACTCTTTCTACAAAAATTCTCATTTAATACATTGTAAGAATATTATAATAGCTTTAAGAAATTATAAATTTCTTCACTACTTTTCTACCTCCCAAACATCTAATTATTTTGAAAAATGTAACAAGAAATATTTTAGCATAGTATTAATAGACTATGCTCAGTAATAGATACATGCTTTAATATCACTTTTTTGAAAGGAAATTCATTGTTAACATTAAGGATTCATTTATTCTACATTGATTTGGCTAGTGTGTCCAAGACTTGGAAGAGTCTTCATGGCAACCAAAAACTGAAAGAAAACTAATACAAATAACATGCCTTCAAATAATACACAATTTAGAAGTTAGATTGAATGACAGAGGATATAATCATTGATTATTATAGATATCATTTATTATTATAGATATTATTAATGATATATTGTTGATAACTTTAGCTCCTGGATTTGAATACTATAAGTAAATTAAAATTAAATAATATTTAAAAAAACATTTAATATGCCATTAACATAGTGTGGCATAAGCAAAATACTCTGTGATAAGGGCTATATAAACAGTTAAAGATGAAGGAGACACAAAAATCAAAGAAGAATCTTCTCCAATTTAGTCATCACTGAAGAAATCTATGGAATAGCATTTAAGATAAAGCATTATTAGTTTGTTAAATAAAGGTTTGGGAGTAGAGGTAAGAATATATATAAGAGAGGTGAATGCAGGCATGTACAGTTCAGGAGAAACAGATATTATATGCAGATGTGAATCATTGAATAAATGAAAATAAAAATGAAATCCCTGCTGAGCTATTTCAAACCTAAAAGATGATGCTGTTAAAGTGCTGCTGCACTCAGTATGTCAGCAAATTGATAAAACTCAGCAGTGGTCACTGGACTAGAAAATGTGTTTTCCTTCTAATCTCAAAGAAGGCAATGCCAAAGAATGCTCAGACTACCACACCGCTCCACTAATTTCATATGCTAGAAAGGTAGTGCTCAAATTCTTCAAGCTATTCTTCAACAGTATGCAACCCAAGAACATCCAGATGTTCAAGCTGGGTTTAGAAAAGACAGAGATAATTGCCAATATCTGTTGGATCATAGAAAAAGCAAGGGATTCCAGAAAAATATCTACTTCTGCTTCACTGACTATGCTAACACCTTGGACTGTGTGGAACATAATAAAATGTGGAAAATTTTTCAAGAGATGGAAGTACCAGACCACCTGACCTCCCTCCTGAGAAATCTGTATGAAGGTCAGGAAGCAATAGTTAGAACTGGACATGGAAAAATGTACAGGTTCAAAATTGGGAAAGGAGTACTTCAAGGCTGTATATGGTCACCCTGCTTGTTTTATTATATGCAGAGTACATCACCAAAATGCTGAGCTGGATGAATCACAAGCTGGAATCAAGATTGCTGTGAAAAGTATCAATAACCTGGGACATGTAGATGACACCACCCTAATCTCAGAAAGCCAAGAGGAACTAAAGAGTCTCTTGATGAAGGTGAAAAAGGAGAGTAAAAAGGCTGACTTAAAATTCAACATTCAAAAAACTAAGATCATGGCATCTGATCCCATCACTTCATTGCACATAGATGGGGAAACAATGGAAACAGTGACAGACTTTATTTTCTTGGGCTCCAAAAATCATTGCAGATGCTGACTGCAGCAATGAAGTTTAAAAAAATACTTGCTCCACAAGACCAGGAGCTGACTGTCACTCAGAACATGAGCTTCTTATTGCAAAATTCAGATTTAAATTGAAGAAAGTAGGGAAAACCACTAGACCATTCAGGTATGACCAAAATCAAATCTCTTATGATTATACAGTGAAAGTGACAAATAGAGATTCAAGGGATTAGATCTGATAGACAGTGCCTCCAGAACTATGGACAGAAGTTCATGACATGGTATAGGAGGCAGTGATCAAGATCATCCCCAAGAAAAAGAATTGCAAAAATGCAAAATGGTTGTCTGAGGAGGGCTTACAAATTGCTGAGAAAAGAAAAGAAGTGAAAGGCAAAGGAGAAAATGAAAGATATACACATTTGAGTGCAGAGTTTCAAAGAATAGCAAAAAGAGATAAGAAAGCCTTCCTCAGATGAATGCAAAGAAATAGAAGAAAACAATAGAATGGGAAAGACTAGAGATCTCATCAAGAAAATCAGAGATACCAAGGGAACACTTCATGCAAAGATGGGCTCAATAAAGGACAGATATGGTATGGACATAACAGAAGCAGAAGATATTAAGAAGCGGCAAGAATACAAAGAAGTACTATACAAAAAAGATCTTCATGACCCAGATAACCATGATGGTGTGATTACCCACCTAGAGCCAGACATCCTAGAATGGGAAGTCAAGTGGGCCTTAGGAAGCATTACTACAAACAAAGCTAGCGGAGGTGATGGAATTCCAGTTGAGCTATTTCAAATCCAAAAACATAATGCTGTGAAAGAGCTGCAGGACTGGAAAAGGTCAGTTATCATTCCAGTCCCAAAGAAAGGCAATCAAAGACTGCTCAAACTACTGAACAATTTGCACTTATCTCAATTGCTAGTAAAGTAATGCTCAAAATTCTCCAAGCCAGAGTTCAAGAGTACATGAACTGTGAACTTCCAGATTTTCAAGCTGGATTTAGAAAAGGTAGAGGAACCAGAGATCAAATTGTCAGCATCCACTGGATCATTGAAAAAGCAGAACTGTTAACATTTCTGCTTTATTGACTATGCCAAAGCCTTTGATTGTGTGGATCACAACAAACTCTGGAAAATTCTTCAAGTGATGGAAATACCAATCACCTGGCCTTGTTCCTGAGAAATCTGTATGCAGGTCAGGAAGCAACTGGATGTGGAACAGACTGGTTCCAAATAGGGAAAGGAGTATGTCAAGGCTGTATATTGTCACCTTGTTTAATTAACTTCTATGCAGATTACATCATGGGAAACACTGGGCTGGATGAAGCACAAGCTGGAATCAAGATTGCCAGGAGAAATATCAATAACCTCCAATATGCAGATGATACCACCTTTATGGTAGAAAGAAAAGAAGAACTAAAGAGCCTCTAGATGAAAGTGAAAGAGGACAGTGAAAAAGTTGGCTTAAAACTCAACATTCAAAAAACTAAGATCATGGCAACTGGATCACTTCATGACAAACAGATGGGGAAAGAGTGGAAACAGTGACAGACTTTATTTTTGGAGGTCTCCAAAATCACTGCTGATGGTGACTGCAGCCATGAAATTAGAAGATGCTTACTCCTTGGAAGAAAAGTTATGATCAACCGTCTGCTGCTGCTGCTGCTGCTGCTAAGCCGCTTCAGTCATGTCCGACTCTGTGCGACCCCATAGATAGCAGCCCACCAGACTCCTCCGTCCCTGGGATTCTCCAGGCAAGAATACTGGAGTGGGTTTCCATTTACTTCTCCAATGCATGAAAGTGAGACGTGAAAGTGAAGT
>SJYX01013965.1:124859-148814 GCA_006410675.1 Oreotragus oreotragus | reverse complement strand
TGTGACCCCATGGACTGCAACCCATTGGGCTCCTCTGTCCATGGGACTCTCCAGGCAAGAACACTGGGATGGGTTTCCATGCCCTCCTCCAGATATATGGTAGTATATATATATGTCAATCCCAATCTCCCAATTTACTCCTCCTTCCCCTTTCCCCACAGTAACCGTAATTTTGTTTTCTATATCTGTGACTCTATTTCTGTCCTATAAATAGGTTCATTTGTATCATTTTTTTTAGGTTCCCCATATAAGTGATATTTGTCTTTGTCTGACTTCACTTACTATAATAATCTCTAGGTCAATCCATGTTGCTGTGAATGGTATTATTTTATTCTTTTTTATGGCTAATTAGTATCCCATTATGTCATCTCATCTTTATCCATTCACTTATCAGTGGTCATTTAGGTGCATATATCTTTTTGATTTAGCGTTTTCTCTGGATGTATGCTCAGGAGTGGGATTACTGGATTATATGGTATTATAGTTCTGTTTTTAGTTAAGGAAGCTCCATATTATTCTTCATAATATTTGTCCCAATTTATTTTCCCACCAAAAGTGTAGGAGGGTCACCTTTTTTCTATGCCCTCTCCAACATATATTTTTTGTAGAATTTTTGATGAGGGCCGTTCTAAATAGTGTAAATTATTTAAATTGTGACATTTCCAGTTCACCTGATAATGACGGAAACAATATCTCCAAGAACAATATATGCTTTTCAAAATTTATACAGGTTTACATACTGCTATGTCTTNTGCTTTATTGACTATGCCAAAGCCTTTGACTGTGTGGATCACAACAAACTCTGGAAAATTCTTCAAGTGATGGAAATACCAATTACCTGGCCTTGTTCCTGAGAAATCTGTATGCAGGTCAGGAAGCAACTGGATGTGGAACAGACTGGTTCCAAATAGGGAAAGGAGTATGTCAAGGCTGTATATTGTCACCTTGTTTAATTAACTTCTATGCAGATTACATCATGGGAAACACTGGGCTGGATGAAGCACAAGCTGGAATCAAGATTGCCAGGAGAAATATCAATAACCTCCAATATGCAGATGATACCACCTTTATGGTAGAAAGAAAAGAAGAACTAAAGAGCCTCTAGATGAAAGTGAAAGAGGACAGTGAAAAAGTTGGCTTAAAACTCAACATTCAAAAAACTAAGATCATGGCAACTGGATCACTTCATGACAAACAGATGGGGAAAGAGTGGAAACAGTGACAGACTTTATTTTTGGAGGTCTCCAAAATCACTGCTGATGGTGACTGCAGCCATGAAATTAGAAGATGC
This sequence comes from Oreotragus oreotragus, assembly GCA_006410675.1. NCBI lineage: Eukaryota > Metazoa > Chordata > Mammalia > Artiodactyla > Bovidae > Oreotragus > Oreotragus oreotragus. Next base: position 147,523 of record SJYX01013965.1, on the reverse strand, counting down.
TTACTCCTTGGAAGAAAAGTTATGATCAACCGTCTGCTGCTGCTGCTGCTGCTGCTAAGCCGCTTCAGTCATGTCCGACTCTGTGCGACCCCATAGATAGCAGCCCACCAGACTCCTCCGTCCCTGGGATTCTCCAGGCAAGAATACTGGAGTGGGTTTCCATTTACTTCTCCAATGCATGAAAGTGAGACGTGAAAGTGAAGTCGTTCAGTCGTGTCTGACTCCTAGCGACCCCATGGACTGCAGCCCACCAGGCTCCTCCGTCCATGGGATTTTCCAGCAAATGTACTGGAGTGGGTTGCCGTTGCCTTCTCCATATTACACCTGTGGAAGCATCAAAAACATTCCCAGTGAGTTCTCCAAGTTTCAAACATACATTTCTCTGCATTTACTATGTAGCTACAACCCTGCCTCCTCATAATCACAAGAATCCATTACTCCCACCAGTATTATAATTCCTTTCTTGACTGTTGATCTGAAAGAGTAATTCAAGACTTTCAAAGCCTCAGGTCCAGACTTGTGTTCTCTGATGATACTGTTGCTCTGCTAGCAACCAGGACCCCTAACCAGTAGAGTTCAGTTTTTAGGGTAGCAGACCACAATCTCAAGTGATTCACTAAGAACAATTAAGAAGCCAATCTTAATTCTATCCTTTAGATCCCAGACCTTGCCTTCTATGTACAGAGAACATACCGCCATGTATTGCCTGAATAAATATATATCATCCTAGAGGATGGCATCAACAAGGGTGGTCCTCAAGTTGATTCTTATTTGAATGTCAGTCTTTAGCCCAGATATTTCCTAGCATTTTGATATGTGGCAGAAAGAGTGGATCATTTAGACCATATGTCCATCATTGCATGTACTTTGCTATAAAATGGCTACTTTGATCTTAGACTGAACGATGTGAAATTCCATATCAGTATATTAATCATACTATGCCCTTGGATAACAGTGACTGCAGAAACACTTGGCGTAGAGAAGAAAATTCATGTTGAGAGTGAGATGTCAGTTCCAATATGGAAAATTTCTGTCCTTGCTAGAATGGAAGGGATCTATGTAAACAACTTTCCTCCATATGGCCAGTTATTCTCATTCAGGGCTCACTGATGATGAAATGTTCAATATAGCAGTAGCTGGATCAGCATTGATGAGAGAAAACACATGCATTTGGCTGCAGGTATAGTCTCCCTCTCTACAAATATGGCCACTTCATTCATGAATCCATTTCACAAGCATTCACCATATTGTCTATTCACCATATCGTCAATGTCCTTCCACACTGGATCTTTCCTACTAGGTCCACTTACATGCTTCTACTCCAGAATCTCTTTTCTGTGATCTTTTAGTTTTGCTTCTCTTAGTCCTGATTGAGAAGATATCTGTACTAGCCAGTAGCCTGCCTATATCTTTATATCAGGCATTATCTATTCTCTGTGACTATTGCCTGAGTTTTTTCACATGTGAATCATGGGAACTCCATTACCTCTGCTGCAATGCTCCCTCTTAACTGAATTATCCTATAATTTAACTTATGGAAGAGGGATCGTTATGACAGAGGTGATGAAGCTCTGAACCAATTGTTCATGTAATTTTGGGGGTCCTCTGTATGTGCTAGGAGGTTATTCTGACAATATTATTTTCATCATACAATGGATTATGGATGCTCATTCCCAAAATGATGACTTGGTGGATTTGGTAACTGCCAAAGAAATGGCAGCCCACTCCAGTACTCTTGCCTGGAAAACCCATGGACAGAGAAGCCTGGTAGGCTACAACCCATGGGGTCGCAAAGAGTTGGACATGACTGAGCTAGTTTACTTTCACTTTATTTCATAGACTAGCCTTAGTCACAGGGTCACTTGAAGTCTAACAGTCAGGCTTTCAGTCTCACTTAGTACTCAGTAGGATGCCACAAAGTGGTTTTCAAATAGTGAGTAGAAACCAAAATTCCTGGCATTTTTCTAGAACTTAGGCCTGTGTTGTGACTATCCATTTGGGTTCTGCTAGAGACCACACATATATTGGAAAGTTATGACCAACCTAGATAGCATATTAAAAAGCAGAGATATTACTTTGCCAACAAAGGTCCATCTAGTCAAGGGTATTGTTTTTCCAGTGGTCAGGTATGGATGAGAGAGTTGGACTGTGAAGGAAGCTGAGCACCAAAGAATTGATGCTTTTGAACTGTGGTGTTGGAGAAGACTCTTGAGAGTTCCTTGGACTACAAGGAGATCCAATCAGTCCATCCTAAAGGAGATCAGCCCTGGGATTTCTTTGGAAGGAATGATGCTAAAGCTGAAACCCTAGTACTCTGGCCACCTCATGCAAAGAGTTGACTCATTGGAAAAGATTCTGATGCTGGGAGGGATTAGGGCAGGAGGAGAAGTGGATGACAGAGGATGAGATGGCTGGATGGCCCATCACCAACTTGATGCACACAAGTCTGGGTGAACTCTGGGAGTTGGTGATGGACAGGGAGGCCTGGCATGTTGCAGTTCATGGGATCATGAAGAGTCAGACATAACAGAACGACTGAACTGACTGACTGATACATATATTCCTTGTTAAACACAATTATTTCTTGTAAGATTGAATGCAACCTTACACCACAGCTTGGACCTAATTGCATAAACATTTTTTAATTGTTGTTTTAAAATTTTTCATTGGATTATAGTTGATTTACAATGTTGAGTTAGTTTCTCCTGTATAATAGAGTCAGTTGTACATATACATATATCCATGTTTTTTTAGATTCTTTTCCCATGTAGATCATTACAGAGTGTTGATTAGAGTTCCCTTTGATATACAGTTGGTTCTTATAAATTATCTCTCATAGATGGTAGTGTATGCTAAGTCCTTTCAGTCATGTCTGACCCCCTGTGACCCCATGGACTGCAACCCATTGGGCTCCTCTGTCCATGGGACTCTCCAGGCAAGAACACTGGGATGGATTTCCATGCCCTCCTCCAGATATATGGTAGTATATATATATGTCAATCCCAATCTCCCAATTTACTCCTCCTTCCCCTTTCCCCCCAGTAACCGTAATTTTGTTTTCTATATCTGTGACTCTATTTCTGTCCTATAAATAGGTTCATTTGTATCATTTTTTTAGGTTCCCCATATAAGTGATATTTGTCTTTGTCTGACTTCACTTACTATAATAATCTCTAGGTCAATCCATGTTGCTGTGAATGGTATTATTTTATTCTTTTTTATGGCTAATTAGTATCCCATTATGTCATCTCATCTTTATCCATTCACTTATCAGTGGTCATTTAGGTGCATATATCTTTTTGATTTAGCGTTTTCTCTGGATGTATGCTCAGGAGTGGGATTACTGGATTATATGGTATTATAGTTCTGTTTTTAGTTAAGGAAGCTCCATATTATTCTCCATAATATTTGTCCCAATTTATTTTCCCACCAAAAGTGTAGGAGAGTCCCCTTTTTTCTATGCCCTCTCCAACATATATTTTTTGTAGAATTTTTGATGAGGGCCATTCTAAATAGTGTAAATTATTTAAATTGTGACATTTCCAGTTCACCTGATAATGATGGAAACAATATCTCCAAGAACAATATATGCTTTTCAAAATTTATACAGGTTTACATACTGCTATGTCTTTTAATGGTCAATAGTGCAGGACACAATAATTTGACCTTAACATTAATTGGAATGTTTTTCACAAGAATTTCCTGGACATTTCAAGTAAGAGCCATTATTATAAAAAGAATCAAGTGGAAGTTTCCGAAAATGTCCTTGTAGCCAAGATATTAAATCAGATACTAAATTAATATTGCAAAAACTATTTTCCAAGGGGCCACCATTGTCTCTATAGTTTAAGGGATTATAATACAATTATCAATACCAGGTCCAGGTTCCATGCCAGCAAATTATATTCTTAAATCCTAGGTAAATAATCTTATTGATGTTTAATATTAATCATTTTTCCATTTATTGTTTTATATCAGAAAACATACAGCCAATTTACAAACAAGAAAAAAATTGGCAAAAAGAAACAAACAAGCATTCATATTGCAAATGTATTAAGTAATTCATTACAATATTTTGTATGATATAAAAATATCCAAATTGGGATTAAAGTTAAAAAAAATTAAAATTAAAGTTAAAAAAGTTAAAAAAATTAAAGTTAAAGTTAAAAAAGTTAAAAAAATTAAAATTAAAGTTAAAAAAGTTAAAAAAAATAATGAGCCACGAGGGAACAGTCCAATATGAAATTTAGAAAATTCGTATATAGAGAATAATATCTCAAAGGAAGTGTCAAAATATGAATGCAGCTATTTTTAGGTATTTCAGATTATATTTTATGTTTACCACTGGTTTTTATCTATTTGTCATAAATATTTCTAGAAAAATTAAGATTATTAAAATTTAAACTGCAATTTCTTACACAAGTGTAATGCATTAATGCTTTAAAGAGTCAGGCTGAAAATATTTTTGGAAAATATGCCACATGCAAAAATTGTCCAATGTTCATCTTAAATGAGTTTGTGTTTAGTAGGATGTATTAGTACATAATTGAATAGAACAGCTATAAAAACATTTAAAAATTACCCTAAATTTTTTTTAGTATTAAGATTACCTAAAATTTCCTATCCTAATTAAATATTTCCTTATCCTAATTGAAAAAAGAATTCAACATTTGGTTTCAATGCAACTTGATATATATCCAGTTGTCCATTAATTTTCTTTATGCTTACTAATTTCTATATATCTCTTGTATATTATTGATGAGAAATTTTAACTATTATTAGATAACCTCAGATGACTTGCCTTAAGAAATACAACTCCATCAGAAGAAAGTATAGAAAGTGTTGTACTATTTATTAAAAAAAAATTTTAAGCTGTTAATAAAAATTCAATAGAGCACCAAATTTATCAGTGATTGAATAAAATGCTCAGAACTTTAAGATAATGTTCCCATTATCTCTAGAAGGGTTTGGCATAGGATATCATTAGATTATCCAGTCTGCAAAGAAGACAATCCAGCTTCCAGCATTCTTCTAGTAATGTAGAGAAGCAATTATTCCCAAATGCTAATGAGGGTTAGACTTTACTGCTTTCAATATGCTTATAGAAGGAGTTTACTCTCTTGACTATACTCTCAGTTATATTAGGTATGTGACAGTAATTTGAAAAGACAAAGTGAATATCTTATTAAATTTAACATAGTGCTGTAACTGTTAAATTGGTTTTATAAAGTGGCCAGATGTCAAGCTTTTCTTAAAGTGATAGGCAAGTAACTGAAATGATAATAAGAATGAAAGGAAGAGAAATCATGTGTGATAAGAGGAGTCAGATTGGCTATGAAAATTCAAGGTCATGTATGCTACTATATGTGAAAGATGCAGCCACATTCAATGAAGACCATAGCAAGATAATTAAAAGTTTAGGTACAACAACTTAAAAGAGGCTGGATTCAGCAGGCTTCAATAGGTTCAAGAGGTAGCAACGGTTTCCAGCAATTTTGTTGGATGGTTGAAGAATATTTTCCCGGGTCACACTGAATATTAAAAGGACAAGACAAATAATAAGGAGGTGGTAGGATCCTGAGGTAAAGGAAATTGTCTCCATTGACCCAGAAAATTTCCTCTGAGAGTTAGGGACAATTAATGACCAACTTAGATAGCATATTAAACAGCAGAGAGACATTACTTTGCCGACAAAGGTCCATCTAGTCAAGGGTATTGTTTTTCCAGTGGTCACGTATGGATGTGAGAGTTGGACTGTGAAGAAAGCTGAGCGCCGAAGAATTGATGCTTTTGAACTGTGGTGTTGGAGAAGACTCTTGAGAGTCCTTTGGACTGCAGGAGATCCAAACAGTCCATCCTGAAAGAGATCAGCCCTGGGTGTTCATTGGAAGGACTGATGCTAAAGCTGGAACTCCAATACTTTGGCCACCTCATGCGAAGAGTTGACTCGCTGGAAAAGACCCTGATGCTGGGAGGGATTGGGGACGAGAGGAGAAGGGGACGACTGAGGATGAGATGGCTGGATGGCACCACCGACTCTATGGACGTGAGTCTGAGTGAACTCCGGGAGTTGGTGATGGACAGGGAGGGCTGGCGTGCTGTGATTCATGGGGTCGCAAAGAGTCGGACACGACTGAGTGACTGAACTGAACTGAAAGACTGTTTACTCCTGGAAAAATGCTAAAATGTGTTTATTTTAGCATGGGACTCTGAGATGAAACTTTCTCCAAAGGTAGTAGAGAAGGCCAAGGCCTAGGAAAAACTTGGACCTTGGTAGTAGTAAAGAAGCCAGAAGGAGATTACAAATGTTAATTAGCTTAACCAAATTTATAATTTTATTCCAAGAAGAATACAGAGCTTTCTCTCTGTCCTGGTCTCCCTCTCTTCTTACTTTTCTACGACCTGCTGTGTGCTTAGTCATTCAGTTGTGTCCCACTCTTTGCGACCCTTTGGACTGTAGCCCACCAGCCTCCTCTGTCCTTGGGACTTTTCAGGCAAAAATACTGGAGTGGGTTGCCATTTCCTCCTCCAGGGAATATTTCTGACCCAGGGATCAAACCCATGTCTCCTCTGTCTCCTGCATTGCAGGAGGATTCTTTAACCATCAGGTGACATTCTCTACCCATCAGGGAAGCCATAAACCCTTTGAAAAGAAGACAGACTGTCATGACGCAGAGATAGCTATGTTAGCCATCTTAATTATGTTCTTTTCCCCATCAATTTACATTGTTTAGAGTTTTAGATCATAGTTTGGCAAACTTTTTCTGTAAAGCATTAGATGGTAAATATTTTAGATTTAACAGGCCAGTGCTGTTAAAATGATTTAACTCTTTTATGTGACATAAAAGCAGCCATAACAGTACATAAATGAGTGGGCACGACTGTTTTCTAATAAAATGTTCTTTACAGAAATAGGTTACAAGATATAGCACAGGAAACATAGCTTGAAGTCTTTCAGTTTAGAATATGGAGACTATCATTACGTATGGATTAAACTGTCATAATAAACAGATCCTTACCTACAGTAACTTATGTAAAGTATGCATCTAGTTACCTTCAATATAAATTTTTAGAGTTAAGCAGTTTGGGGCTAATCAACAGCCCATATCATCCTAAAATCTGAGTTAATCACAGCCTTATTTCCCCTAGATATGGATGTGGCTGTTTCTGGTCCAGTGATTTATAAATTAGTTATTTTGGTGCCTTTTACCTGATATATGATAATATAGAAGAAACAAGATATCTACCGAAACAAACAGAGAAGCAAAGCATAAGTAAAAACAAAGAAGCAAAATCCAAATAAAACAAAACAAATATCTCCCCTTTTAAAAAAGAGGTCTTTTAAAATTTATTATTATTATTATTATTTTTTTTTTTTACTTTACAATATTGTTTGGTTTTGTCATACATCAACATGAATCCGCAACGGATGTACACATGTTCCCAATCCTGAAACCCCCTCCCACCTCCCTCTCCGTACCATCCCTCTGGGTCATCCCAGTGCACCAGCCCCAAGCACCCTGTATCCTGCATCGAACCTAGACTGGTAATTCGTTTCTTATATGATATTATACAAATTTCAATGCCATTCTCTGAAATCATCCCACCCTTGCCCTCTCCCCCAGAGTCCAAAAGACTGTTCGATACATCTGTGTCTCTTTTGCTGTCTCGCATACAGGGTTATCATTACCATCTTTCTAAATTCCATATATATGCGTTAGTATACTGTATTGGTGTTTTTCTTTCTGGCTTTCTTCAGTCTGTATAATCGGCTCCAGTTTCATCCACCTCATTAGAACTGATTCAAATGTATTCTTTTTAATGGCTGAGTAATACTCCATTGTGTATATGTACCAAGCTTTCTTATCTATTCATCTGCTGATGGACATCTAGGTTGCTTCCATGTCCTAGCTATTATAAACAGTGCTGCAATGAACATTGGGGTACATGTGTCTCTTTCTATTCTGGTTTCCTCGGTGTGTATGCCCAGCAGTGGGATTGCTGGGTTGTATGGCAGTTCTATTTCCAGTTTTTTAAGGAATCTCCACACTGTTCTCCATAGTGGCTGTACTAGTTTGCATTCCCACCAACAGTGTAAGAGAGTTCCCTTTTCTCCACACCCTCTCCAGCATTTATTGCTTGTAGACTTTTGGATCACAGCCATTCTGACTGGCATGATTATCAGAGAAATGCAAATCAAAACCACAATGAGAAGGTCTTAAGATAGTTGCCTTTGGTACATACACAGAAGAACAATGTGAGGACGTTTTTATTCATTGTCCTTCGTAATCCTAGACTTTCCATCTGGATAAATCTTCATTTTCTTTATTTCATGTATCACATGTGAATTGGACATTATACTTTTCTCCACACCCTCTCCAGCATTTATTGCTTGTAGACTTTTGGATCACAGCCATTCTGACTGGCATGATTATCAGAGAAATGCAAATCAAAACCACAATGAGAAGGTCTTAAGATAGTTGCCTTTGGTACATACACAGAAGAACAATGTGAGGACGTTTTTATTCATTGTCCTTCGTAATCCTAGACTTTCCATCTGGATAAATCTTCATTTTCTTTATTTCATGTATCACATGTGAATTGGACATTATACTCTATGACCTCCTTTGCCATATTGTATGTCTCACACTCCTGTGGATTTGGGGCCTAATGTTATTTTAGAAATGGAACCCCTGGGTTTTACATGCTAAATTTTCTGCTATGATTGGCAGCACAATTCTTTTGCAAATTCAGAAATGTTCCAGTCTATTTGTTTCCAATTTTTCCTTTGTGAATGTAAACAGCATAGCTCAAGATTTATTTCAACTAGATTTTAAGCCAACATTTCCACCATCTCTGTCTTCAGTGTCAACACTATTAAGGCCCCAGTTAAAGACAATGTTGTGTGGCTACATAAGTCTGAGTAAGTTCAGTGTTCAGAGTATTTGTGAACTTATATGTGCAAAATGGGAAAATTGCCCTCAGAAAAAGTGAATGTGTTCTGCTCTGGTTCTTTCCTCATTTTAGGAGTAGGAGATGGGAATTGGACCTGCCTTCTGGATTCAGATACAAAAGCTATGCTTAGAGAAAGAGCGAGTCACCTAGCTTTAGGCTGGCATGCTTACTTCCTAACACTTACATGAGAGAGCAATAAGTGGATCTTTTGTTTAAACCACTTAAATTTTTGGTTTATTATTTTTACAGCCACCTAGCCTTTGCCTTAACAACAAAGATCTAGTACCTTTAGAGGTTGCAATTGCGGTTTCATAATTTTTCAAGCAGCTAATTAGTTAATAATCTGATCAGTTAATATAAATAGAAGTTAAAAGTGTGTTATAATAATCCAGGGCTAGAAATGCCAAGAGTATAACATTAGAAATACAGTCAAAAAATTAGTTTGTTATATTTGCATATAATGTTTATAGCACCAATAATAATCTACCTCTTTTCCAAGTGGGCTTTTTATGCATAAAACTCTGAATTTTCATCAAGTCTTCTGAAAGCACTGTATGAGCCAGGAGTTTGTGCAGAATGTAAGTAATTTAATCCTTTGCTTTAAAATGATAGTAGGATTTGTATATACCTATCTCTAATAGTCTCTGAAAATTTATTGCAGTCACAAACTCTATAGACAAACACAACATGAAGGAAAATTATACTCAAGTTGTNTCAAGTCTTCTGAAAGCACTGTATGAGCCAGGAGTTTGTGCAGAATGTAAGTAATTTAATCCTTTGCTTTAAAATGATAGTAGGATTTGTATATACCTATCTCTAATAGTCTCTGAAAATTTATTGCAGTCACAAACTCTATAGACAAACACAACATGAAGGAAAATTATACTCAAGTTGTTTCCACATAAATATTGATATCTATCAAAATCACATCTTCCTGGTCATACTAGTATTTAGAACTAATTCTGTTGAGCATTATCTATATGTTGTTTTCTGTAGTAAATAGAAGATAATTTAGAAAGGAAAGAGACTAAGTTCAAGCTCATACAGCTAGAAAGAGGAAGAGCTGAGATTTAAATTTGTAACATTTGAGATAATGAAAAATTTCAATTGATTCCATCAGGGAAGTGACAACCAGAAAGCATGATAGTTCTCATCTTAAAAGAATTTATGAAAATTATCTACTTTTTTCATTCAGATTTGATGATTACAAGTTTATTAGTATAGCTGATCCAGGTTGCAAAAGTTTTTTCTCACCAAATTCAGTATTGAGGTTTCTCTGGGTATCTCCAATTTCAGTTAATAATAAAAAGCTCCTACTAAGCACTTTCCTATTTTCCATCTCATGATCTTTACATTTAAATGGTGTATATGAGATCCTGTGTTGATCAAAAAGGCAGTCAATAATGTCACTTCTCTATATCCTGAGTTCTATTTCTCCATCAAAGACCAGTGATTTACATTATATTCAGCCAAAGAATATGCTTTAAAAAATCAAGCAATGGTGGTGGTGAGCATGACCTGTAGGAACACAGAGGTCAGACTGTGTGACATTAACCAAGTCCTCTTCTGAAATCGATCAAGTGTATTCAAGAGTAAGTCAATAGGTGAGCTCTCCAAAAGGCATATTGCTATTCCAAGGTAGGTCACAGACCAGTTGCCAGGAAAATTGGAGGTGAATGTAGGTACCTAGAAAACTAAAAGGAGAAGTTATTTACCTCGGGTTTTAAGATTTTTGTAAAAAATGAATTATTACAATGCACCAATAAGTGATCTGTATCTCATTCATATTATCCCTTTTCTCTGGATTTTTCAACTTAGAGGAAGAAGTTTGGAACAGCTGTGAGAAATTGGGAAACTGAAAGCATATTCTATAGCTTAAGGCTGGGTCCTGGTAGCTCAGATGGTAAAGAAACCGCCCACAATGCAGGAGGCCCGGGTTTGATCCCTATATATGGAATGGGTCCCCATTCCAGTATTCTTACCTGCAAAATTCCATGGACAGAGGAGCCTGGCAGGCTATAGTCCATGCAGTCGCAAAGACCTGGACTTGACTGAGTGACTAATAGAGAGGGAGAGAGTGAATTCCATCCAAAATGCACCTCCAGCTGAATGAAGGGAAAGACTGACTCTTTTCCTGAATTTTGGAGGAGTCTTATCTCTTGAGGGTATATATTTGCTTTATTTTTCAAATAACTGTCTCCAATTACATTTTGATGAATTTTCCTTTCTTACTGTGAAGGGATCAAGATATTTTGGCTCCATTTCAGAATTTCTGTCACCTGGTGGTGACAGAACAGCCTCGTTTCAGTAGTTATTTGGTTATTATCATGTAAAGATTTTCATATGAATATTCAGTTGTTTTCATTCTTAAGAATTTATTCTCGACTCAAGTCGAAGTCTTTTCTGTCCCTCTACCCGAGGGCAGGTTGTTTCTTTGCTTGTGGCTTTCTGAGTTGAGTTCTGCTCTGGCTTTCAGACACTTCCTCCCTCTCTCTTTTCTATGCATGGGTCCCAGTATAGGGCTCAAGGATCAGGGAGAGGGGTTAGGCCAAAACCAAGGCCTACTGTCATGCCAGTAAGGGCCTCACTATGATTCAGTCTGTCTGTTCTTATCGACTGTTAGCCGTCTGCTTGTGTGGTGGTCTTCACATGGTTATGTCTTTGGAATATGTCACCAAGTTGGGTATGCCTTTACTTAACTCAGTAGCTGCCTAGCAGCCCATAGCTCCTTCTCCTCTGCTTAGCCCACTATTTTTAATGTGAAGTTATGGGTGCAAATTAAGATTTTGTTCACTCAATCTTGAGCCTCAGTTATAAGGTGAATAACCCACCATTTTCTCCCCAGGCACACAAAAACCATTTCCCGTTCTAACACTCTGGCACAGACTGCTTCAGAATTTACTACACCAAGGTGGACACTACTCTTTCATTCAAATATATGCTCTGATTTTCCCCATAGTAGAGAAGAATTAATAAGTATCAAAGCCATAATGCTACCTCTCAGAATATTCCCAGAAACAATTGCTATCCCCTCTGCTCTTATTTGGATGCCAGAGGGGTCTGAGTAAGCATCAAGCTGGAGAATAAGGTGCCGATATCACTTTTTGCAAGTACCCTTAGTCTTTGCAAATGATTTTGGGAGTTACTTGTCTTTAAGTCTCTCAAACATGGACCTTGCACTCCCTAAGAGGCTGCAAACTTTCTCAGCCATCTACTTGTACTAGCTGGAGGGCAGAGGCAGAAGCAAGGAGCTGAGTTATTAATGCTCTCAATTAACTTTGAGGAAAATTTACTGATCTCGCCTACTTCCTGGTGTTTTCACCTTAGACTGTTGGGTACTTAGCAATTTTGTCCTCAGCTTTGGTCTGTGGCATCAATTCAAGAACAACAGGGAAAATTCCATTTGATATTCTTGAAGATCTTATTAGCTAATTTGAGAGAGAATCTTCATATGAGTCACTCATTCTACTAGTTATATTAGATGGTCAGAAGAAATAGATGCTTATTTGCTCCTTCTAATACCGCAAAAGGAAAATCCTTTTGTTTACAGAGCATGTAGAGCTCATTTTGATTAGGAGGGAGTACAGACCTCTGCTCTTCAAATGTAACTAAAGGAAGAGGAGGAGAGTAGTACCAATCACTTTAATGAGTACAAAAGGAAAGTGCTATTCTGTTGATAGCTGAGAGAGACTGAATTTTTAAAACCAAGTCATAAAATGTCAGCACTGGAAAGGATTTTAGAGGTTACATAGGTCAAGTCTGATTTTATACTGAAAAAAAAAAAAAAAAAAAGCAAGATCCAGAGTGAAGGGAGGATGTGCTGAAGCTTCCTCAGCTTTTTTGAGAAAATAACAACTAAAAAAAAAAAAAAGGCAAGATCTAGAGTGAAGGGAGGATGTGCTGAAGCTTCCTCAGCTATTTTGAAAAAATAACAATGTCAGATTGTCTGACAACAAATGATTTACGCAGAATTTAGTGAGTTATTTAGTCACATAGTTGAGACAGAGATAAGTCGATGCACATTTTACTGGAGTAACACACTCATAAGATAAGAAAAATATCACACATTTGTTGACATCAACATTGAATACCATCCAGTTAGAAGAGTTCCTTTAGTGCAACTGCCAGTCTGTTAGCCTACCTGGCCTTTCAGGTTTACTGATGGAGCCTCACTGAACCATTTGAAAGTATGTATCATGTGTATTTCAGATGTAAAATATTATGAAATCTTCATTTACTGAGTATGCATGCCCAGTGGGACTCATCCTCACTAAGTCACAACAGTCAAAGATACCAAAAGACTGGCACTGAGAGAAAGCAGTTGCCTAACTGGAAATACTACGCAACACCAGAAAAGCTTCAAATGACATAGATCAGGGGAAAAGAGAATGTAAGGTCTTTGTAAAAACGAAGGCATATGCTAATTTTTCTTAAAGTGTGAATTTGAAATCATCCTTTTAAACACTTTGGCATAACTTAGATTTGCTTTCTTTTCTTATCCTTCTCATTTTCCCCATAAGGAATAAACCTCATTCAGAATTAGTATCAATGTATATGTAAGCTCTTGGAAATAATTATTTAGTCATATGCCATGTCAGGAAAAATGGCTGACTTTGAGATGGAATCTTTTATATTGGTTGGAGTCTGCTTCAAATAAAAACTGTGTGTTAATGAGCTGACATTTCCCTCACCCTGAAGAGATTCTGTAATTAGCTATCTAAAAACAGTGGTGCAGTTATGCAATTGTAGTTATTTTTAATTGCTTTATTTCTAATGAGGAAGCTTTTTGGATTAACTCGCTGCATTTGTAGTGGACGAAGAAAACGTCTTGATAAAAATAGTGTGCTCAAATATTTTTCTCTATCCCCAGATAAATAAAAGAACATTTTTTCCTTCTTTCTATCTTGTGAACCAAAAGTAGTCTTCAGTATTCACTTGACTATTTATTAAATTTGCTATTTATTAGCGAAACAAGTGGGGAGCCCTGCTCAGCAGTTTGGCGGTGACCTCATATGGCTTGTATGAGTATGCATGCCCAGTGGGACTCATCCTCACTAAGTCACAACAGTCAAAGATACCAAAAGACTGGCACTGAGAGAAAGCAGTTGCCTAACTGGAAATACTACGCAACACCAGAAAAGCTTCAAATGACATAGATCAGGGGAAAAGAGAATGTAAGGTCTTTGTAAAAACGAAGGCATATGCTAATTTTTCTTAAAGTGTGAATTTGAAATCATCCTTTTAAACACTTTGGCATAACTTAGATTTGCTTTCTTTTCTTATCCTTCTCATTTTCCCCATAAGGAATAAACCTCATTCCGAATTAGTATCAATGTATATGTAAGCTCTTGGAAATAATTATTTAGTCATATGCCATGTCAGGAAAAATGGCTGACTTTGAGATGGAATCTTTTATATTGGTTGGAGTCTGCTTCAAATAAAAACTGTGTGTTAATGAGCTGACATTTCCCTCACCCTGAAGAGATTCTGTAATTAGCTATCTAAAAACAGTGGTGCAGTTATGCAATTGTAGTTATTTTTAATTGCTTTATTTCTAATGAGGAAGCTTTTTGGATTAACTCGCTGCGTTTGTAGTGGACGAAGAAAACGTCTTGATAAAAATAGTGTGCTCAAATATTTTTCTCTATCCCCAGATAAATAAAAGAACATTTTTTCCTTCTTTCTATCTTGTGAACCAAAAGTAGTCTTCAGTATTCACTTGACTATTTATTAAATTTGCTATTTATTAGCGAAACAAGTGGGGAGCCCTGCTCAGCAGTTTGGCGGTGACCTCATATGGCTTGTAGGACTTCCCTGGTGGCTCGGAAGGTAAAGCGTCTGCCTGAAGTGAGGGAGGCTTGGGTTTGATCCCTAGGTTGGGAAGATCCCCTGGAGAAGGAAATGGCAACCCACTCCAGTACTCTTGCCTGGAAAATTCCATGGACGGAAGAGCCTGGCAGGCTACAGTCCATGGGGTCGCAAAGAGTCGGACACGATTGAGTGACTTCAGTTTCATGCTTTTCTAAGGGCTTCCCAGATGGCTCAGTGGTAAAGCATACACTTGCCAATGCAGGGGACATGAGTTCGTTCCCTGAGTTGAAAAGATCCTGCTGGAGAAGGAAATGGCAACCCACTCCAGTATTCTTGCCTTGAAATCCCATAGACAGAGGAGCCTAGTGGGCTATAGTCGATGGGATAGCAAAAGAGTCAGATATGATTTAGTGACTTGTTCGTTGTTGCTGTCCAGTTGCCCAGTCGTGTGGGTGACCCTGTGGACTGCAGAATGCCAGCCTCTCTGTCCATCACCATCTCCTGTAGTTTGCCCTAGTTCATGTTCATTGCATCGGCGATGCCATCAAGCCATCTCATCCTCTGATGCCCTCTTCTCCTTCTGCCATCAATTTTTCCCAGCATCAGAGACTTTTCTAGTGAGCTGTCTGAGGCAAGAATACTGGAGTGGATTGACATTCCCTACTCCAGGGGATCTTCCTGACCCACAAATTGAACCCACATCTTTTGTATATTCTGTACTGGCAGGCAGATTCTTTACTTCTGTGCAACGTGGGAAGCCATAACCATGGGTAGAAGACAAAAAACTCTCAGGGCTGAGTGGTAGCATCACAAAGAGCAGCATAATTTGCCAGATGCACTCTTGTGGTAGAAAAATGTTTTCTTGTCCTTCCCAATTTCTAAGGATTTGCCACCCAAGGCATGACTGCCCTGGTGTTATTATATGTATCAAGTTTAAAACTGCATGTGAAGGAGGATTTACTGACAAAACAACATTCCTTCTTATGATGACTGTTCTCAGACAGTAAAGTGTCTGTCTGCAATGCAGGAGACCCAGGTTCGATCCCTGGGTTGGGAAGATTCCCCTGGAGAAGGAAATGGCAGCCCACTCCAGTATTCTTGCCTGGAAAATCCCATGGACGGCGGAGCCCAGTAGGCTACTGTCCATGGGGTCGCAAAGAGTCAGACATGACTGAGCAACTTCACTCACTCAGTCACTCACAAAATCAATCCAATACTGAGTAAACCATAATAAATTTGTTCAGGGTCCTATTAAAAATGATTTACATTTGCCAAACTATTTTCTTAAACTTTGGAAAAATTTATGCAAGAAAACAACGTAACAAATCATGTACTTTAGGTTCTTTATTTTATAAGTTGGGAAACTGTAGCAAAGGGAGACTTAGAGACGTACCCAAGCAACCCAGCAATTGCAGAACTGCTAATAAACTCCAGAAGTTCCATTCCCCAGTGCCCTAGTTTTCCCCATGACGTGTCATATTTGAGCATCCAGATATTATGAACCATGGTAAGGTGAAGATGTTATAGTTAAACAAATGTGATGTAGATAGGATTGCAAGAGGTGAAAGCACCTCTTTTACTAATTTTTAAAAACATTTAGGGAATTCTCTAGTGTTCCACTGGTTAGGACTCAGCTTTCATCATCAAGGGCCCAGGTTCAGTCCTTGATGGGGAAACTAAGATCCTACAAGCTGTGTGGCATGGTCAAAAAGAAAAAGAAAATAGAAAGTTAAAAATATATAAAGATAAAAAGAATAAGCCCTTTCTCATTTTAAATACAGAAACACTTTAATTTCAACTGTTTCTTAAGTAAAACTAAAATATTTTTAAAACATGATTTTCATCATTGTGACATGCATAACTAGAGAGTAAACTCTAATAATTACTATAAATATGTTGATATAAATTCCTTCTTATAGGACAATTGATAAACAGGAAAAGCAAAAAGAAAAAAGATTATTCAATGATAAGTGCTTATATTTCTATCAAAGACTTCAGTCCCTCACGTATCAGTTTCACATACTGAAATTAACTACAAATTCAGACATATAAAGAAAGGGATGTGCCCTACGAAATCAGAAATAGGAGCCTTGTTTATTTTTAATTAGCTCTCAAATTGACAAATGTGATTACCTTCCATTCATAGGATCACTCTGGAATAAAAGTGAATAAACCAAACACAAAATAAGTCTGTTGCATTAGTGAGCTAAAATTTTCAACAAATCTGTGGAAAACATCATGTTAATGGGAGCTAGGTAGCAGACAAAATGAAGGAGAAAAGACTCTAGGCTAGATTGTGGTAGAAAATGACTGCAGAGGCAATGGGAACGAGTTTGGCAGACAGAAGGATTTAGCATACATATACGCACACACAAATAATCACACACACCCACACGTTTTAAAAAAAATCCTTCATCTAAGCTTGTAACCCAATTCATTATTTCTATATTTCATGTTTTTATTTTTTGTGCCTGGTCTCTCTTAATTATTACTTCCTATTGAATATTGAACTTCCTATTTTGATGCAGCTACCTAGAATCTAAAAATTTAGAAGGAAGCAAATATTTTATTCCAGAAAAAATAATTCATTTTTAAATATTTTCATATCTATAAATGCTTTTTTGTTTGTTCACACATGAACTACATTGAGGCTTCTTTATCAGCCCAGACCTTCTAAATATTAGAGGTTATACCATTTTCCTCCAATGTGTTTTCTGGGTAAGATATTTTGTTGGTACCTCTGAATGTTCATTTTTCTTTTTATTATTGAAGAAATATTAGATTATTCTTAGATTATCCTTTGGTTTTGAAAGTTAATTATGTGCATATGCATAGATCTCTTTTGATAAAATTTACTTGTAACATTATGTGTCAGTTTCAGACATAATTTTTTTTACACAGAAGGAAATTTTTGTCCTATTGTGTGTTAAATCATTTCATTTGTCTGATTCTCTATTCCTGAGACACCATGTATTCTAGGTTTTAAAATATTCTATTTGTCCTCATATAGTACCTCTTTTCCTAAAAATTCCACTTTTTTAGATTTTTCTCTCTTTTCTGAAAGTATTTGTGAAGTTTGTTCTCTGCTTACATATTTTATTTTTTGTTCTATCAAGTAGTTTACTTTTTCATATGGTAGAGTATATTACAGAGAAGGCAATGGCACCCCACTCCAGAACTCTTGCCTGGAAAATCCTATGGACAGAGGAGCTTGGTGGGCTGCAGTCCATGGGGTCTCAAAGAGTCGGACACAACTAAGCGACTTCACTTTCACTTTTCTCTTTCATGCATTGGAGAAGGAAATGGCAATCCACTCCAGTGTTCTTGCCTGGAGAATCCCAGGGATGGGGGGAGCCTGGTGGGCTGCCGTCTATGGGGTCACACAGAGTCGGACATGACTGAAGTGACTTAGTAGTAGAAGAGTATATTAATCTTGACATCTTACACTCCTAATATTTTTTATTATTTAATAAAAATACTGCTTTTTGTGTCTTATTCAGAACAGAGGTTATGGTTTTTCACTATCATTCTTCCTTAGACCACCTGGTATCAGTACAAAAGAGAGGCCAAGGAAAACTTGTTCTTCAAAAAGTCGCTGAAAATTATCTGATAAAAAATAAGATACATTCATATAAACAGATCCACAATTTAACATCCCTCATAAAGAGGTAAGAAGTTGAGTATAAGGGGAGAAAGAGGAATAGTAAGAGATGAAAAAGTGGTAGATATGAAGTTCTAGCTCTGTTTGGTATAGCAATCCCCATGATAGTCATCTTCCATGCTGCTAAGTCACTTCAGTCGTGTCCGACTCTGTGTGACCCCATAGACGGCATATACAGAAACAAACATTTCTTTCCTTAATCTTGCAGTTTTCTTTTGCAGCACAGAGATTTCATATAAATCATGGCAAGAAATTGGGAGACGTCTTATGTACTTATTCTCATGTTATCATCTTATCTAGAATTTGCTTCTTTTAAGAAAAGTGAGGGTCTTCCTTGGTCGTCCAGTGGTTAAGAATCCATCTTCCAATTCAGGGGACATGGGTTCAATCCCCAGTTGGGGAACTAAGATCTCACATGCCTTGGGGCAACTAAGACCTAGGGAGGTAAAAAATAAATACAAACTTAAAAAAAAAGGAAAAATGATGAACTTTTGTTGTTGTTGTTGTTGGGTGGAGGGTAGTCACATAAAAGGGAAAGGATACCCACCGGGTATTCTTGTCTGGAGAATTCCATGGACAGAGGAGCCTGGTGGGCTATAGTCCATGGGGTTGCAAAGAGTCAGACACAACTGAGCAACTGATACTTCTACTTTTTCACATAAATACTATGCTAGCAGTTCAAGTTTAGGTGTCTCAAAATAATGTACTGCAACTTCCATGAGTGCAGCAGAGTTTGTGTTCATCTCTCTATATACATGGGCTATTTATTATCTTGACTGTGTGAACACAATGAGCAGTCTGCTTCTGTGATGGTGGGCTGCTTATGAGATAACTCATTTGTAAATACAGCAACAGTGGCAAAGTCACATCGGCCTTTCTTGCCAGTCAAATCTATAAATATATCTGGCATTCTGGAGAATGAGACTCCTGAACATATCACTCTGGAATGTTGACAGAAAATCCAGATTGCTACCCAAACTGTAAGGAATACAAATGAAGGATATTCTATCTGGTTGTGCTGGAAAAGAAAAAAACATGTAATATAACAAATATCAATGAATGAAAAGACTGAAAACATAAAACAATTTGAACTAGTTTAATGCTGACTCAGATTGTAGTAACATAAATTTCCAGTACTTTGGCCACCTCATGCGAAGAGTTGACTCATTGGAAAAGACTTTGATGCTGTGAGGTATTGGGGGCAGGAGGAGAAGGGGACGACCGAGGATGAGACGGCTGGATGGCATCACGGACTCAATGGACAGTAATCTGAGTGAACTCCGGGAGTTAGTGATGGACAGGGAGGCCTGGTGTGCTACGATTCATGGGGTCGCGAAGAGTCGGACACGACTGAGTGACTGAACTGAACTGAATATTAAATTAGTTTGTCTATTCATTTTATACATATTAAATTTCATCCATAGGCCAGACCTGTGCCAGAACCAATGGATACGGTGAACCAGATAACAAGATATCTATCTTCATGGTGCTTAAAGGCCATTATATATTTAATTTCATGTTATTCATTCATTTGCTTATCTTCCTTTTGCCATGTTTACTAATTTATTCAAGACATATTACTGAATATCTTTCATGTTTCAAGTACTATGCTAGAGAAATGAAATATAAGGCAAAATCCCTTTTGCTCAAGAATTTCAAAGTCCTATGATGCAGACAGACAAACTGACAATTTTTTTTTTTTTTTTTAAAGAAAGCAGTGTGTGCCGTGGTAAGGGATGCAGAAACTATTATATTAGGAGGAGTCCTTATGGGCTCAGAGAGGACTGCTCAAAAAAAAAAAAAAAATAGGTAAGAGAATTGAGACTTGAATGGTGATGAGGAATTAGTCACACAAGTCTAGGAGAGGTGAAAATTGATAGGATGTTTCAGGCAGAATAAATAATATGTGCGAGTATATTGGGACAAGGGCAAGAGGTATCATTAGAATGATATGACTTGAAGTAGGATGTGTGAGGGAGAAAAGTTCAAGTCTTAAAGAGATTTTGAACCACAATAACAAATTTGTCCTTGGAATGACAGAGACAATTGATTTATATTACTAAAGGGAAAGATATGATCAGCTCTGCATCATTGAAGTCACTGAGGAGGCTGGATTATGTTCAAGGAATGGAGCGTATGTTGGGAGCAGACTGGAGTTCTAGAGACAGGGAAGGGATCTATTGCAATTAAATGGAGTGAAAGAGGACAAGGTTTTAAAGACACTTCAATTAATTTATTGTTCATGCCATTTCACTGGGCCTAGAACCAATATAGATAAACAGTCTGACATGGAAATAAATCAATAAAATGTTTAAACTGCATCTGGCAATGCTGATTGCATTTATCCAATTGAATATATATGTGCATAATATTCCCCTATTGTTTTGGGCTTTAAAAAACAAAACCATTAGATCAGTCATTTGTTTTATGAAGACATCTTTAATTCAATAAGTGGTGCTTTGCTGATTTCTTTTTGGAACTGAAGGAAAACAAAACTTTTTTCAAAATACTTGTAAAATATGTAAAGGTAAATTTGTAATTGCTGAAGCATTGAGTTGAGTTAAACTAGTAGGGGACAATTTGTAGACCAGTTTGAAGTATGTCAAATTATCATATCTTGTTTGAAGAGATTTATGAAAAAATCACATATTTACCATCGCTTTGTGAAATCATTCCATTATTCTGCTATATTTAACAGTTTTATTTCTATAACTTTCCTCATATTAATATAAAAATGAGAAATTTTTATTAGGACATAATTGTTCTAGCAGGTATCAGATGTGTGCATGGCTCGATCTCTGCCTTATCATTAATTGGGAGCTCACTCTATGATACCTGTGTAGTAAGTAAAGTCTTTTCCTCATGGAACTCACATGTGGAGCTGAAATAAGACAATAAACAAACATGTCAGAAAAAATATCTCCAACAGAGACCAGTGCTACTTAGGAAATCAAGCAAGTTTATAGTTAGTAGTCAGATTTGGGAAGATTTTAGTTAAAGCTTTCAGGAAGCCTTCCTGGGGGAAGTGCTATTGAAGCTAGGAAATAAATGACAGAATGGTAACCATGCCTCTATCTGAAGAACGTTCCAGATGGAGAGAATGGTCATAGCCCTTATGAAGAAAGAATAAATCATTGGTTGGAGCAGGGAAAGCAAGAGAGAACCTAAGTAGGAAAGTGTTAAGATCGTAGAGCCAGGGACACTTGAGACAAGAGAGAGAGCAAGACAATGTAAGACCTTCTGGGCTGATTTTATTTTGATTGCAATGGTAAAATTTCAGCAAGGGAAACTTGGTTCACTGTGCCCCATGTTGATTTCTCTGGATCTGTTCAGTGGTCTTACAATGCCAGCCTTCAGATCTAACTGGTGTGAAATAGTGAACAAATTCCAGGAGAGCTACACTTCTTTGTGACCAAAGGGTATTTACTGTAATCTGTAGTTTGGGCAGCTTTAGAGATTAGATAGATAGGAAGTAAGTTCTGCCAAGTTGTTTTGCTCCCAATAATTTCAAATTATATATAAAATATATATATTTTATTTTAGAGTATGTGTATAAGCATACTAGATTTCCAAATTATTTTTAGCATGGTGATTTTTATCCTTGTTTTATCACTAAATCAGTTCTCAAATCTTTTACTCATATATGTTTTAACTGAATCTCACACAAGCTCAGGATATTATAGAAGATCTTCATAGGTGGAAAGGGAAAGAAAACTCTGCTTCTCTTTTGTATTCTTATCTGCTTGTCACCTGTCAAAAGACAACCTTGTACTTTTGAGCCAGAGGAACTCAAATGAGAAGCAAGCCTCACCAATCCCATTCAAGTCTTCTCCATGCAAGGGTGGTTCTTGTTCCTACTTACAAGACACACTCCTACACATGCAGTTTTAAGCTTGATACATAAAATAACACCAGTGCAATCATGCCTTGGGCAACAACCTTTAGAAAGCAGGAAGGACATCAACACATTTTTTCTACCACAAGGGTACAGCTGTCCATTTATGTTGCTCTTTGTGGCTCTACCACTCAGCCCTGAGAGTTTTGTCTCGCTACCTGTGATTATCGCTACCTGTCATTATGGCTTCCCATGTCACCCAATAGTAAAGAATCCTGCCAATGCAGGAGCTATTACAGATGTGGGTTCAATTCATGGGCCAGAAAGATCCCCAGGAGTAGGAAATGACAATCCACTCTTGTATTCTTGCCTGAGAAATCCCATAGACAGAGGAGCCTGGTG
>SJYX01013965.1:93971-112285 GCA_006410675.1 Oreotragus oreotragus | reverse complement strand
CTTTTGGACTCTGAGAGGGAGAAGGTGGGATGATTTGGGAGAATAGCATTGAAATATGTATACTATCATGTAAGAAACGAATCGCCAGTCTATGTTCGATGCAGGATACAGGATGTTTGGGGCTGGTGTATGGGGATGACCCAGAAGGATGATGTGGGGTGGGAAGTGAGAGGGGGGGTTCATGTTTGGAAATTCATGTACACCCATGATGGATTCACGTCAATGTATGCCAAAACCAATACAGTACTGTAAAGTAAAATAAAGTAAAAATTAAAATTAAAAAAAAGAAATAAAACTACAAGGATTAGTAACCAAATATAAATAAATAAATAAATAAATAAATAAATAAATAAATAGCTCAGCTGGGACTCCATCACCTCCACTAGCTTTGTTTGTACTGACGCTTCCTACGGCCCACTTGACTTTACATTCCAGGATGTCCTAGGTGAGTGACCACACCATTGTGGTTATCTGGGTCATTAAGATCTTTCTTGTGTAGTTTTTCTGTGTATTCTTTCCACCTCTTCTTGATCACTTCTGCTTCTCTGAGGTCCCTACTGCTTCTGTCCTTTACGTGCCCATCCTTGCCTGAAATGTTCCCTTGGTATCTCCACTTTTCTTGAAGAGATCTCTAGCCTTTCCCATTCTATTGCTTTCCTGTGTTTCATTGCACTGTTTATTTAAGACCTTCTTATCTCTTCTTGCGAGTCTCCACACCATTGTGGTTATCTGGGTCATTAAGATCTTTCTTGTGTAGTTTTTCTGTGTATTCTTTCCACCTCTTCTTGATCACTTCTGCTTCTCTGAGGTCCCTACTGCTTCTGTCCTTTACGTGCCCATCCTTGCCTGAAATGTTCCCTTGGTATCTCCACTTTTCTTGAAGAGATCTCTAGCCTTTCTCATTCTATTGTTTTCCTGTGTTTCATTGCACTGTTTATTTAAGACCTTCTTATCTCTTCTTGCGAGTCCCTGGAACTCTGCATTCAGTTGGGTATATCTTTCCCTTTGTCCATTGCCTTTGTCTTTTTTTTTTTTTTTCCCTCAGCTGTTTGTAAATCCTCCTCAGAAAACTACTTTGTGTTCTTGCATTAATTTTTCTTTGGGAAGATCTTGGTCACTGCTTCCTGTACAATGTTACAAACCTCCATCCATAGTTCTTCAGGCACTTTGTCTACTGAATCTAATCCTTTGAATCTATTCATCACTTTCACTTTACAATCATAAGGGATTTGATTTAAGTCATGCCTGAATGGCCCAGTGGTTTTCTCTACTTTCTTCAAATTAACCCTGAATTTTGCTATAGGAGGGTCAAAAATCTGGTACACAATTAGCTCCAGGTCTTATTTTTACTGACTGTATAGAGCTTCTTTATATTTAGCAGCAAAAAATACGATCAATCTGATTTTGGTATTGACCATCTGGTGATGTCCACGTGTAAAGTTGTTTCTTGGGTTGTTGGAAAAGGGTTTTTGCTATGAGTAATGTGTTCTCTTGAAAAAACACTGTTAGCCAATGCCCTGGTCCAGTCTGTACTCCAAGGCCAGAGTTGCCTATTATTCTGGGTATCTTTTGACTTCCTAATTTTACATTCCTATTCCTTATGATGAAAAAAACATCGTTTTTTTGGTGCCAGTTCTAAAAGGTGTTGTAGGTCTTCACAGAACCAGTCAACTTTCAGCTTCTTCAACATCAGTGGTTGGGACATAGACTTACATTTTTATGATGTTGAATGGTTTACCTTGTAAATAAACTAAAAGCGTTGGGTCATTTCTGAGGCTGTACCCAGGTACTGCATTTCAGGCTCTTGTGTTGCCTATAAGGGCTAGCCCATTTCTTCTAAGGGATTTTCCCCACAATATTTGATTAAATGGTCTTCTGAAATAAATTCTCCCATTCTTGTCCATTTTAGTTCTCTGATTCCTAAGATGTTGATAATCAGTCTTACCATCTCCTGTTTGACCACATCCAATTTGCCTTGGTTTATGGCCCTAACATTTCCAGTTCTTATGTAATATTGTTCTTTACAGTGTCAGACTTTACTTTCACCACCAGACACTTTCACAACTCGGTGCCATTTCTGCTTTGGCCCAGCTGCTTTATTCTTTCTAGAGCTTTTAGTAATTGTGTTCCAATCTTCCCCAGTAGCATATTGGACACCTTCCAGCCTGGTGGGGCTCATATTTCAGTGTCATATCTCTTTGCTTTTTCACGCTGTCCACGGAGTTCTCTAGGCAATAATACTGGAGTGAGTGGCCATTTCCTCCTTAGTTAGACCACTTTTTTTTTTTTTTTTTTCAGAACTCTTCACTATGACCCATCTGTCTTGGGTGGGCCTGCATGGCTTATCTCATAGCTTCATTGAGCTAAGCAAGCCCCTTTACCATGACAAGACAGTAATCAATTAAGGGGGTTAGACTATTTAGAAATACCCTTTTTAAAAAGTTTCAGAATACCATGATTTTTCACTGTTTAAGTCTTCAAAAGAAAATGCACATTGAGCCTCATACTCCTTTAGAGATGTCTTATTGACAATAAATCACATTGCTTTGAAGTCATAATATACATTGCTGTTGCTCATGTATGAAAGGAAAAAAAATTTTTTTAATGATTTTATTGAAGTTACACACATATCAGTAGAAATTATGGGGGAGATCCCATGTTTTGAAGCTCAGTATTAATTAGAACCACGAAAGCATGTCCTCTCTCAAATCATTTTTACTAGAAAGTAATAAATATATTCCTTACTTCAAACACAAGCTAAATTCTTGATGAGGTTAATTTTCTTCACTACATTAAATCCTCTGTAAATGATCTAAAGTTACAGCTCTCTGACAGCAGTTCAGTAGTTTATGTCAGTGATCACAGTCCAGTTCCTAGTATTAATGTGTCCACATCATGAAAGCTGTCAGGAAAATTGATATTAATGAGAACCCTTGCTAGAAAACCCAGGACAAAGGCCAAATGGAAACTCTATGGACAATGAACTCTGTCTTAACTTCAATAGACTGTACCTTCTTATCAAATTAAAATGCACCAATACAAAGATTTTGTGAACACATACATTTGATAAACTAAATTTAAATCTATAGTATCAGAGGCTTTCATTTCTCATGGCACATTCAACACAGACATTAATCAGTATACACTTGACCAAAATACTTAAACTTCTAGGGTTGCAGGAACAAGGGGCGATAAAAACACTTTGGGATACAGGTAGAATGTGATATAAACAGGTAACCTCTTATGACCACCTCACAGACATGTACAGTGTAAAACTCCAAGGAGTGAATAGAAACTTGCCTCTTTTTATACAAATTGTTAAGGAACTAAATTACTAGGCACAAAAATATATATATTTATGTATGTATCATATATATACATTTATATATGTATATATGTATACATACACACATATATACATCAATTTACTTTTTCCACAGCTGCCAAAATACATACTTAGGCATTCTTCCACAGGGTTTAAAGTGTGTTCCAGGCTTCCCAGGTAGGCTTTTAGAAATCAGTTGTCCTATAAATATAAGTGAAATTATTTCCATGACAACCTAACCACCATAGTTAGCATGAAAAGATGATTTCAAGTTCTAAAATATTTTTAATTTATTTTATTTAATTTAGTGAAATGTAATTGATTATAATGTCATATTAGTTTCACATGTACAGCACCATGACTCAAAATATATATCAGTTCAGTTCAGTTCAGTATCTCAGTCATGTCCAACTCTTTGCAACCCCATGGACCACAGCATGCCAGACTTCCCTGTCCATCACCAACTCCTGGAGTTTATTCAAACTCATGTCCATGGAGTTGCTGATGCCATCTAACCATCTCATCCTCTGTTGTCCCTTTCTCCTCCTGCCTTCAATCTTTCCCAACATCAGGGTCTTTTCCAATGAGTCAGTTCTTCAAATCAGGTGGCCAAAGTATTGGAGTTTCAGCATCAGTCCTTCCAATGAACAGTCAGGACTGATTTCCTTTAGGATGCACTGGTTGGATCTCTTTGCAGTCCAAGGGATTCCCAAAAGTCTTCTCTTACACCACAGGTCAAAAGCTTCTATTCTCCCGTGCTCACCTTTCTTTATAGCCCAATTCTCACATCCAAACAAGACTACTGGAAAAACCATAGCTTTGAGTAGATGAACCTTTGTTGGCAAAGTAATGTCTCTGCTTTTTTAATATCCTGCCTAGGCTGGTCATAATTTTCTTGCCAAGGAGTAAGCGTCTTTTAATTTCATGGCTGCAATCACCATCTGCAGTGATTTGGAGCCCAAGAAAATAAAGTCAGCCACTGTTTCCACTGTTTCCCCATCTATTTGCCACGAAGTGATGGGAGCAGATGCCACGATCTTAGTTTTCTGAATATTGAGTTTTAAGCCAACTTTTTCACTCTCCTCTCCCACTAATATCAAGAGGCCTTTTAGTTCTTCTTCACTTTCTGCAATAAGGGTGGTGTCATCTGTATATCTGAGGCTATTGGTATTTCTCCCGGCAATCTTAATTCCAACTTTTGCTTCATCCAGTCCAGCATTTCTCAAGATGTACTCTGCATATAAATTAAATAAGTAGGGTGACAATATACAGCCTTGATGTACTCTCTTCCATATTTGGAACCAGTCTGTTGTTCCATGTCCAGTTCTAACTGTTGATTTCTGACCTGAATACAGATTTCTCAGGAGGCAAGTCAGGTGGTCTGGTATTCCCATCTCTTTCAGAATTTTCACAGTTTATTGTGACCCACACAGTCAAAGATTTTGCCATAGTCAATAAGGCAGAAATAGATGTTTCTCTGGAACTCTCTCACGTTTTTGATGATCGAACAGATGTTGGCAATATGATCTCTGGTTCCTTTGCCTTTTCTAAGACCAGCTTGAACATCTGGAATTTCATAGTTCATATATTGCTGAATCCTGGCTTGGAGAATTTTGAGCATTACTTCACTAGTGTGTGCAGTAGTTTGAGCATTCTTTGGCATTGCCTTTCTTTGGGATTGGAATGAAAACTGACCTTTTCCAGTCCTGTGCCCACTGCTGAGTTTTCCAAATTTGCTGGCATATTGAGTGTAGCACTTTCACAACATCATCTTTTATGATTTGAAATACCTCAACTGGAATTCTATCATCTCCGCTAGTTTTGTTTGTAGTGATGCTTCCTAAGGCCCAGTTGACTTTACATTCCAGGATGTCTGACTCTAGGTGAGTGATCACACCATCGTGATTATCTGGGTTGTAAAGATCTTTTTTGTATAGTTCTTCTGTGTATTCTTGCACCTCTTCATAATATCTTCTTCTTCTGTTGGGTCCACACCATTTCTCTCCTTTATTGAGCCCATCTTTGTATGAAATGTTCCCATGGTATCTCTAATTTTCTTGAAGAGATCTCTAGTCTTTCCCATTCTATTGTTTTCCTCTATTTTTTTGCACTGATCACTGAGGAAGACTTTCTTATCTCTCTGTGCTATTCTTTGGAACTCTGCATTCAAATGGGTATATCTTTCCTTTTCTCCTTTGCTTTCACTTCCCTTCTTTTCACAGTTATTTGTAAGGCCTCCCCAGACAGCCATTTTGCCTTTTGTATTTCTTTTCCTTGGGAATGGTCTTGATTCCTGTCCTGGACAATGTCATGACCTTCCGTCCATAGTTCATCAGCCATTCTATTAGATCTAGTCCCTTAAATCTATTTCTCACTTTCACTGTATAATTGTAAGGGATATTATTTAGGTCATACCTGAATGCTCTAGTTATTTTCCTTACTTTCTTCAATTTAAGTCTGAAATTGGCAATAAGGAGTTCATGATCCGAGCAACAGTCAGATTCCGGTTTTGTTTTTGCTGACTGTATACAGCTTCTTGGGAGAAGGCAATGGCACCCCACTCCAGTATTCTTGGCTGGAAAATCCTATGGACGGAGGAGCCTGGTAGGCTGCAGTCCATGGGGTAGCTAAGAGTCGGATATGACTGAGCAACTTCACTTTCACTTTTCTCTTTCATGCATTGCAGAAGGAAATAGCCACCCACTCACTCCAGTGTTCTCTCCTGGAGAATCCCAGGGATGGGGGAGCTTGGTGGGCTGCCATCTATGGGGTCGCACAGAGTTGGACACGACTGAAGTGACTTAGCAGCAGCAGCAGCAGCATACAGTTTCTCCATTATTGGCTTCAAAGAATATAATCAGTCTGATTTTGGTGTTGGCCATCTGGTGATGTCCATGTGTAGAATCTTCTCTTGTGTTGTTGGAAGAGGATGTTGGCTATGACTATTGCATTCCCTTGGCAAAACTCTATTAGTCTTTGCCCTGCTTCATTGTGTACGCCAAGGCCAAATTTACCTGTTACTCCAGGTGTTTCTTGACTTCCTTGTTTTGCATTCCAGTCCCCAATAATGAAAAGGACATTTTTTGGGGGGTGTTAGTTCTAAAAGGTTTTATAGGTCTTCATAGAACCACTCAACTTTAGTTTATTCAGCATTACTGGTCAGAGCATAGACTTGAATTACCATGATACTGAGTGGTTTGCCTTGGAAATGAACAGAGATCATTCTGTCATTTTTGAGATTGCTTATATATATATATTTTTTCTGATTATTTTCCCCTATAGGTTATTACAAAATACTGAGTGTAGTTCCCTATGCTGTACAGCAGGTCCTGTTAGTTATTTATCTTACACATGGTGTGCATGTTAATTCCAGCCTCCTAATTTATCTCTCCTCCTTAGAGTTCTAAAGTGTTTTAAAATGCACATTAGGTAAATGATATCCTTATAAGGATTATGTATATTAGTTCTGCCTTTCAATATTATAAAAATGTCAGCAATCTGCTTTTCCATGGGTAATTTATTTACCATGTGTTTATGACCATACCTTGTATATGTGTTTTTTCAAAGTGTTGTGGTAGCTGAACCATAAAATTAAGGAATTGCAGGTGATTATTTCTGATTGGAGTGAGGGTGCTTGACCATCACAGAGCTGTAAAAGAGAACCCTTAAACTNGTCAGCAATCTGCTTTTCCATGGGTAATTTATTTACCATGTGTTTATGACCATACCTTGTATATGTGTTTTTTCAAAGTGTTGTGGTAGCTGAACCATAAAATTAAGGAATTGCAGGTGATTATTTCTGATTGGAGTGAGGGTGCTTGACCATCACAGAGCTGTAAAAGAGAACCCTTAAATGCTTATTTGCACAAGATCTTGTTGTTAGAAAAAATTAATATAGTTCACATGAATTTTTAAAATATTTGTCAAGTATAATTTAGGTTAATTCAATAAAATTCATAAAACATTGTTCAAGTTTTTAGGGATAATTTACTGTAAAAGAGTTGTCTATTATTAAAGATATTTTTATGTATAATCTTAATATATTTTAAGATTATCCACGTTTTAAGACATTTTAGGAAATTCTGCACTGTGTTATGCCAAGCTATGCCATTTCAATATGCTCCAGGCTCTCTACTCTGGTATTTCATAAAAGTGAGTAATCTATAGAAGACCTTTTCAACTTTCCCTACGGTACTTGTTGTGTATTGGTCTTCTGCCAGTATTTAGCCTTAGATGGAGTTTACCATTAGCTTTGGGCTGCACTCCCAAGCAACTGGACTCTGAGAAGACCCAGGACCAGCATGCTGGGGGCTGCTACTGGCCTCACACCATCCACAGGCTGGGCCTTGATCAGAAGGACTTGGGCCCCCCATGAGCAGTCTGCGGGGTGGCTTTCGTGTGAGCTCCTGACTCGTGCACCTGTTAGACTACTTGGTCCCTGTTTCAAAACTATATATATAAAACTAGTCTCACTATCCAACCAGTCCATTCTGAAGGAGATCAGCCCTGGGATTTCTTTGGAAGGAATGATGCTAAAGCTGAAACTCCATTACTTTGGCCACCTCATGCGAAGAGTCAACTCATTGGAAAAGACTTTGATGCTGGAAGGGACTGAGGGCAGGAAGAGAAGGGACGACAGAGGATGAGTTGGCTGGATGGCATCACTGACTCAATGGACATGAGTCTGATTGAACTCCGGGAGCTGGTGATGGACAGGGAGGCCTGGCGTGATGTGATTCATAGGATCACAAAGAGTCGGACACAACTGAGTGACTGAACTGAACTGAACTGAACTGAAAAGAGTCGGACACAACTGAGCAACTGAACTGAACTGAACTGAGTCTCACTATATGTGAACCCCTTCCAAAATTATAATCTGGTTTTTGGTTTACTGTTTATTTAACTTATATGCAGAGTACATCATGAGAAACGCTGGGCTGGAAGAAGCACAAGCTGAAATCAAGATTGCCGGGAGAAATATCCTTAACCTCAGATATGCAGATGACACCACCCATATGGCAGAAAGTGAAGAGGAACTAAAAAGCCTCTTGATGAAAGTGAAAGAGAAGAGTGAAAAAGTTGGCTTAAAGCTCAACATTCAGAAAACGAAGATCATGGCATCTGGTCCCATCACTTCATGGCAAATAGATGGGAAAACAGTGGCAGACTTTATTGTTTTGGGCTCCAAAATCACTGCAGATGGTGATTGCAGCCATGAAATTAAAAGGCACTTACTCCTTGGAAGGAAAGTTATGACCAACCTAGACAGAATATTCAAAAGCAGAGATATTACTTTGCCAACAAAGGTCCTTCTATTCAAGGCTATGGTTTTTCCAGTGGTCATGTATGGATGTGAGAGTTGGACTGTGAGGAAAGCTGAGCGCCGAAGAATTGATGCTTTTGAGTTGTGGTGTTGGAGAAAACTTTGAGAGTCCCTTGGACTGCAAGGAGATCCAACCAGCCCATGCTAAAGGAGATCAGTTCTGGGTGTGGTTGACTCATTGGAAAAGACTCTGATGCTGGAAGGGACTGGGGGCAGGAGGAGAAGAGGATGACAGAGGATGAGATGGCTGGATGGCATCACCAACTCAATGGACATGAGTTTGAGTGAACTGCAGGAGTTGGTGATGGACAGGGAGGCCTGGCATGCTGTGATTCATTGGGTCGCAAAGAGTTAGACATGACTGAGCGACTGAAATGAACTGAACTGAACTGAATATAGTTAAATTTTTTTCTGATTGGGTTTTGAAGTGTTATATTTATTAATATTTAAGGTAAGTATTCTTTATTCAAGCTCCTCTTTTATAAAGCAGTTACCCTCAGGAATATTCATATAAGATCCTTAAAATCAGTGAATTTAACAGTTTCCTTTATTTCTAGACATTAATAGGTAGAAAATGAAAATAAGACAGGCCCTAAAATGAAGGGAAACTATACAAGAAGTAGAAATAGGACTTCTAAAGTATTGAGAATACAACTCATTTTGAAATACTTTTTTTTTTAAATTTCACAAGCAAAGTTTAGAGAAACTGAATCTTCATTCTTGAAAATTACAGAAGTTCTCAAGAGAAGAAAGTAACTGGTTTCACTCACAACTTTTGTAGTCTTCTGACTAAAATTTTCATTTTTGATTCTCCCAGTCTTTTAAATTCTTTGTCCATTTGATGGAATATATACTTTTCCTGATTTTACTTTCCAATCTAAACAGAATAAGAAAACATTGGGTATAATGATATTTCAACCTTTCAGTATAATGCGTAGTTTGGTTATTATAAATCTCAATGGCATATATAAAGACATTTCTGAAGTGATGAATTGCTTTCTAAGGACAAGTACAAATAACAAGTGTCTTTAAATTTGGAAGTAAGTCCGCTCTCTCTCTCTTTTATTTGTTATCCTCAATCTATGTCAAAGTGACTCAAGTTTAGTTTCCACTTAAAAAACATTTTAGGAAACAAATCACATCAACTTGATGAGATTTCTTTTTACTTCATACTACTGTTTTTCAAAATTAAGTACTGCCTGTCTTGACATGAAGGCATTCATGATGATTAACTTGGCTGTTTACTCAATTATTTCTTTCTAAAATTAGAAACTTCAGAGTGCTTTTATATTTAAATGACTAGCACTCCAGTAGTACTGCTGATTAATCATTTCAAGCTAATGATTAAAAACAGTAAACATTCTCCTGCTTTCCATAGCTACTCTAAATAGTATGTCAAACACAGCAGGTTCTATTTATTGTCACCACATCTAAACTTGGGTCATGAAGGCAACAGAGATTAAACACTGTTCAGGGCATTTATATTTTCCCCTTAATATCTGCTTTGAATGGTTTAAGAAAATGTCTTTTTCTCAATGGAAATATTTTGTTTAGAAAGTTTTGTTCTTTTGGGATTTGTTATCTCCTGGAAAAAGGTTTCATACTTTGAAAAGATGAATTTTCAAGTTTCTCTACAGAAGAGGAAGGATACCAATCTCCCAAATGGTTCCAGAGGCACTTAATTATTTATGGAAAATAATGTGTGTAGAAAACAGAGTGAAGAGTCCATGCTTCTCATTGTAGATGCTGTCATTTAGACGTATACAATTAATTTACTTTAATTAAAATTCGAACCCATTAATCCAGCCCAAAAATGATAATAAAGGTTTGTTTCAGTTCAGTCGCTCAGTCTGACTCTTTGCGACCCCATGAATCACAGCACGCCAGGCCTCCCTGTCCATCACCAACACCTGGAGTTCACCCAAACTCACATCCATCGAGTCGGTGATGCCATCCAGCCATCTCATCCTCTGTCGTCCCCTTCTCCTCCTGCCCCCAATCCCTCCCACCATCAGGGTCTTTTCCAATGAGTCAACTCTTCACATGAGGTGGCCAAAGTATTGGAGTTTCAGCTTCAGCATCAGTCCTTACAATGAACACCCAGGACTGATCTCGTTTAGCATGGACTGGCTGGATCTCCTTGCAGTCCAAGGGATGTTTAAAAGATACAAAATAACAATGAACTACCTGGCTTGCACAATAAATTTCTCAATAGATTGTTTCATTATAGTGTAGCCTCTTGGGTCCTTATAACTTAATAGGACTCATTTCTGAGCAATTTCTTAATACTAAGATGGAGTCAGAACATGAGATGTACATTATTTATTCATTGGCTACCTGGTTTTTCTCAATTCCAGTTCCTGGTTCCTTTGCTTTTTCCCACCATATTGACACTTGACTAATTCAGGGATCAGTCATTCTTGGTCTCCTCTACCTACACCCTTTCCCAAGGTGATCTCACTGCACCTCATAGTTTTATATACCAACTAGCTCTCACTTTACAACCCCTATATTCAATTTATAGCTCAATATGCCTTTCTGGTACTTGTCCTTCAACTTTTAAGTGTTCTCTATAAGTAAAGTTATTAGCTGTTTTTCTGTGGTATAGGCTGTGGAGATGATCTATTAGTTTGTCAATTGTCTTTTGACTTTATTTTCACCAGGCATTGTATAATATTATCAAATTTATCCCTTTTACTGAAGCTTGATTTTTTGAGTCAGAGTTAGAAAGGTTATGCTGAGGTTAAAGAGTAACTCACTCAGGTTTCTTCCATCATATGTATGGTTTTATTTTTCTTTGAGATCCCTTATTCATTTAAAGTTTATTCTCATGTATGGTGTGAGATATGGGTCAAATTTTATCTATATGGCTAACACAGTAAAAAGTCCACTTTACTCAGGTGGTTTAAGATAA
This sequence comes from Oreotragus oreotragus, assembly GCA_006410675.1. NCBI lineage: Eukaryota > Metazoa > Chordata > Mammalia > Artiodactyla > Bovidae > Oreotragus > Oreotragus oreotragus. The sequence goes on along the minus strand of SJYX01013965.1, from coordinate 100,723 downwards.
CTTCCTTTATCATAAACTATATATATGTATGTTCTGAGGTTCATTTCTAGAATTCTGTTTCAAAAGATATGTTTCTTTGTGAGTTGGCACTTCATACCTTTAATTTTAGGGGAGTATAGTATGTTTTAATGTAGGGCAAGATAGCCCCACTCAGAGATTATTTTCTCAAATATTTTAAAATATTCTTTCTTTTTATGGTTTTCAATGTTACTTTTATTTTATTTATTTTAAGTCAAGAAGTCAGGTTATATTTTTCCCCAGCTTTATTGAGTCATAACTGACATACAACACAAACATTGTGTAAGTTTAAGGTGTACAAGGTGATAATCTGATATACACATACATATTGTGAAAAGATGATAATAATAAGGTAATAAAGTTAACATATCCATCATCTTATGTAGTTATCATATTGCTTTGTGTGTGTGCTGAGAACTTTTAAGATCTACTCTCTCAGCAGCTTTCAAGTATTCAATACAGTATTGTTAACTTTAGTCAGCATGGCGTATGTTAGATCACCAGAACTACTCATTTATAACTATAAGTTTGATTTGAACTTTTTGGCTACACTCTTATTTCCCTACCCTTATCCCTACCCTGCTCCTGGCAACTATCTATCTATTCTATGTATTTATGAATTTCTTTTTTTCATATTCCACATGTACATGAGATCAAATAATATTTGGCTTTCTTTGACTTATTTCAATCAGCATAGTGATCTCAAGTTTCATCCACATTGTTGCAAATGGCAAGATTTCCTTTTCTCTTATGGTGGAATAATATTCCATTGTCTGTGTGTGTGTGTATATGTGTGTGTGTGTGTGTGTGTATACACCATATGTTCTTTAAACTGTGGGGTGAGAGGTGGGAGGGGGGTTCAGGATTTGGAGTTCGTATACACCCGTGGCAGATTCATGTCAATGTATGGCAAAACCAATACAGTATTGTAAAGTAAAATAGAGTAAAAATAAAACTAAAAAAAAAAATAAAGATGGATACATGGTTATTTCATATTTTGGCTATTGTGAATTTTGCTGCAGTACACCTGGGAGTACACAAATCTCTTTGATATTTTGTGTTTGTTTCCTTCATATATTTACCCAGAAGTGGACTTGCTGGATCATACAGTAGTTCCACTTTTAATTTTTTGAGGAATCTTCATACTGTTTTCCACAGTGACTTTATCAATTTACATTCCAACCAATATGGATTCCATTTTCTCTACATCCTCACCAATATGTTATTCCTTGTCTTTTTGATGATAGTCATTCTAACAGGTGAGCTGATATCTTATTGAGGTTTTAGTTTGTGTTTCACTGATAAGTGAGGTTGGGCACATTTTAATGTATTTTTTGGTTATTTGTATGTGTTCTTTGGGAAAAACTGTTCAGTTTCTCTGTCCATTTTTTCATCAGATTTGTTTCCCCTTGCTGTAAAGCAGTATGAGGGCCTGTGTATTTTGGGTATTAACCTTTTTTGTAGATTGTAAATACTTTCTTCCACTCCATAGGTTACCTTTTCATTTCACGAATTGTTTCTTTTGCTGTGCAGAAGCTATTTAATTTGATATAGCCCCACTTGTTTGTTTTTGCTTTGATTGTCTGTCCTTGGTATCATAGCCAAGAAATCACTGCCAAGATGAATGTCACGGAACTCCTTCCTTTTTTTCTAGGCGATTTACATATCCAGGTCTTACATTTAATTCTTTATCCATTTAGAATTATTTTTGTGTGTAAGATAAATATAGGAGTCCTATTTCATTCTTTTGTACATGGTTGTCCAGTTTTTCCAACAGCATGCAGTGAAGACTTCCTTTCTGTCAAATTATACCACACTACTATATATAAAATAGGCAACTTTTGAGGATCTACTGCATATCACAGGGAAATCTACTCAATACTCTCCAATGACCTATATGAGAAAACAATCTGAAAATAAGTGGATATATGTATGTGTATAATAGATTCACTTTTTACTGTACACCGGAAACTAACACAATATAGTAAATCAACTATAATTAAAAAATTTTTTCAATAAGTAAACCTTTACTTAATCTATATGTTCAGTGTAATAAAAAGAAAATATACATACAAAAACAAATAAAACCACTGTCTTAACCACAATAAAAAATTATGCCACAAAGATATAATAAATGTCAAAGTAACATGATACTGATATAAAAACATACACACTACTTGAGGTTTTTGTGGTTCAGTGCAAATTTTAGAAGTATTTTTCCTATTTCTGTGAAACATGACAATGAAATCTTGATAGAGATTACATTATATCTACAGGTAGATTTGGGTAGTCTGAACTTTGTTAATAGTATTGATTTTTCTGATCCATGAACATGGGGTATCTTTCCATTTGTTTGTATTTTCTTCAGTTTCTTTTATCACTGCCTTCTAGTTTTAGTATACAGAACTTTAACCTCCTGGGTTATATTCACTCCTAGATATTTTATTGTTTTTGATGCTGTTGCAAATGGAATTGTTCTCATTTTTTCAGATAATCTTTAATAGTGCATAGAAATACAGGTGATTTTTATGTGTTGACTTTATATTCTGAAACTTTACTGAATTTGTTTACTAGTTTCAACAGATTTTTTTTTTTTGGTGGAGTTTTTTACAGTTTTATATACATATGTATATTATATACTATGTAATATATAACATTATATGTTCTATACATACAATCATATCATCTGCAAACAGATACAATTTTACTTCCTTTCTGATTTGATGCCATTTCTTTTTCTTACCTGATTATTCTGGTTAGAACATCCAGTACCATGTTGAATAGGAGTTCTAAGATGGGGAACCATTGTACTATTTCTAAACTTAGAGGTAAAACTTTCAACTTTTTTGCCTTAGTGTAGAATATTAGCTGTTTGAGTTTGTTATGTATTTATTATATGCCTTTATATTTTTATCATGATAATATGTTTGAATTTCATCAGAATGTTTCTTCTGCATTTATTTAGTTGATCATAGGATTTATTTTTCATTCTATAATATGATGTACTATACTTACTGATTTGGCTCTGTTGAACCATCCCTGCATCCTAGGGCTAAATCCCTCATGATCATGGTATATGATCATTTTAATCTATTATTGATTTCAACTGCTAGTATTTGGTTGAGAATTTTGATGTGTGTATTCATGATGGATATTGGCCTGTGTTTTTCTTTTCTTGTAATATACTTATTTGGTTTTGGTATCAAAGTAACACTGGCTTCTTAAAGTTAGTTTGGATGTGTTCCCGCTCTTCAAATTTTTGAAGAATTTGAGAAAGATTGACATTAATTCTTTAAAAATGTAGTAGAATTCTCCAGTGAGACCACTTAGTCCTGGACTTTTCTTTTCAGGTGGTTTAGATTACTGGTTAAGTCTCCTTACTCATCATTGATATGCTCAGATTTTCTGTTTCTTCATGATTCAGTCTAGGAAGGCTATGTGTTTCTAGAAATTTGTCAGTTTATTTTAGGTTGTCCATTTTGTTGTCATATCATTATTCATGGCAGCCTCTAAGGATCCTTTAAATTTGTTTGTATAAATTGTAATGTGTTCTCTTTTATTTATAGTTTTATTTGAGTTCACTTTTTTTTCTGACTAGCTAAAGGTGTGCCAATTTTATCTTCTCAAAGAACTACTTTTCAGTTTTGTTAATCTTTTTATTGTTTTTCTAGTCTCAATTTTATTTACTTCTGCTTTAATCATTCTTTCTTACCTTCTGCTAACTTTAGGTTTAGTTCGTTCTTGGTTTATTTTTAGTTTCTTAAAAAAAATTTTTTAAATTAATTAATTTTTTTGACATGTCAATATAGCTTTTTTTATAATTATAATAACAGATATATTTGAAGGCTAAGCATTTTTTTAAGAGCTTCCATTTTACTTTATTTTACTTTACAATACTCTATTGGTTTTTTTACAATTTACTGGTTTCTGCTGTACAACAATTTAAATGAGTCATAATTATATATATAAATGTATCTATACCCTCCTTTTTGAGCAGCCCACCTGCCTCCCATCCCATCCCTCCATGTCGTCACAAGACAGTAACCTGGGGTCCCTGTGCTATATACCATCTTTCCACTAATTATTTATTTTACACATTAGCAAGTATATACTTCAGTGCTGCTTTCTCAATTCATCCTACCGTCTCCTTCTCCCACTATGTCCACACGTCCGTTCTCTACAGCTGTGTCTCCATTCCATCCTGCAAATTGGTTCATCAGTACCATTTTTTTAGATTCCATATATATGCATTAATAAGCAATGCTTGTTTTTATCTTTCTAACTTACTTCACTCTGTATAATAGGCTCTAGATTCATCTACCTCATTAGAACTGACTCAAAATTATTGCTTTTATCACTAATGTTCCATAATATATATGTACCACATCTTCTCTATCCATTCATCTGTCAGTGGACATCTGGTTTGCTTCTGGGTGCTCATTATTGTAAACAGTGCTGCAATGGACATTGGGTTACATGTGTCTTTTAGAATTGTAGTTTTCTCAGGGTATCTGCCCAGCAGTGGGATTTCCCTGGTGGCTCAAACGGTAAAGAATCTGCCTGCATTGTGGGAGACCTGTCTTCAATCCCTGGGTTGGGAAGATGCCCTGGAGGAGGAAATGGCAACCCACTCCAGTATTCTTGCCTGGATAATTCCATGGACAGAGGCCATGGTCCATAGGGTCTCAAAGAGTTGGATACAACTGAGCGAATTATACCTTCCCTTTTTTCATGGTAATTTTTTTTCTTCTGAGTCAGGAATCTTCATACTATTCTCCTTAGTGGCTGTATCAATTTACATTCCCATCAACAGTGCGGGAGCGTTCCCTTTTCTCCACATCCTCTCCAGCATTAATATTGTTTTTAGTTTTGTTTTGGTGTGAGGTGATACCTCATTGTAGTTTTGATTTGCGTTTCTCTGATAATGAGTGACTTCGATCATCTTTTCATGAGTTTATTGGCCATCTGTGTATCTTCTTTGGAGAAATGTCTGTTTAGATCTTCTGCCCAGTTTTTGACTGGACTGTTTGTTTTTCTGATATTGAGCTGTGTGCACTGCTTGTTGTCTTTTAAACTTGTTTATTGTTTCCTTTGCTGTGATAAAATATTTAAGTTTAATTAGGTCCCATTTGTTTATTTTTGTTTTTATTTCCATTACTCTAGGAGGTAGGTCAAAGAGGNTCTGCCCAGTTTTTGACTGGACTGTTTGTTTTTCTGATATTGAGCTGTGTGCACTGCTTGTTGTCTTTTAAACTTGTTTATTGTTTCCTTCGCTGTGATAAAATATTTAAGTTTAATTAGGTCCCATTTGTTTATTTTTGTTTTTATTTCCATTACTCTAGGAGGTAGGTCAAAGAGGATCTTGCCGTGGTTTATGTCAGAGTGTACTGCCTATGTTTTCCTCCAAGAGCTTTATAGTTTCTGACCTTATATTTAAGTCTTCAATCCATTCTGTTTATTTTTGTGTATGGAGTTAGGAAATGGTCTATTTTGATGGGTAAAGTTAGTGTATTTGAATTATTCCTTTTTTCTTAATGTATGTAACTATTCAGGCAGTGATGTAGGTTTTCCTCTGAGATTAGACCAGGTTTTGCCTTGAAGTTGGGCAGGACTACTGGCTTCATGATCAGGTAAGTTGCTGCCTGTGCACTGCTGTTGGGTGAGGTCACTGGCCAGGCTTTCTGGTTAGGCAGTGCTTCCATCTGCATCCTTGAGTTGAGTGGGGCTAGAGACTGTTCTGTGGTTGGGCAGTGCCACTGTCTGTGTTTCCTGGTCAGTTGAGGCTACAGGATATACTCCACAGCTGGGTTGTGTGGCCATGCTTTCTGTCTGGATGAGGTTGCAGTCTGCATTCCACAATGGGAACAAGGCATCGGCTGGGCTCCAAGGCTGCCCAGGATCACTGTTCAGTCTCTCTGGTTAGGCAGGGCCAGAGGCTGTGCTAAACAGTTGAGAAGATTTACTGCCTTGGCTTCCTGTCCAAGTGAGGCTGTAGCACTGGCTCTGCAGCTGCCTGGGTTTTCTGACATTGCTTCCTGCTGGGTGAATCTGGAGGCTATGCTCAGCAGTTGGAGGTGGTGGTAGTTGTGAATTTGTTTCCCTGCCCAGGCAAGCCAAAAAATGTGCTTCTTTGTTAGCAGGCATCTGTACTGAAGCAGGGAACACTGCTTGGTCACTCCTATAACCAAGAAAGTGATCGGCCATGACCTGAGTGGTCATGGTCTATAAGCTCCTGTCCAACAGAGGGCTAGGCCTAAGGATTCCCTTAATGATCTCCACTAGGCAGGACCCAACTGGGCCTCCTGAGAATCCTCCCTCAATGATGGGAGAGGCGGATGTTCACCTTGGGCTCTTCTTCACTACTAGAGAAAATTCGATGTAGAGAAGAGCTATAGATTCACGTCTGTACTGGCCTGGGGGAGGGAGGATATGGTCAGAGTGAAGCCATTCCTCTTACTCTTCTAATGCAGCCCTTTTCTGTGGTCCAGCTGGGTGCTTCAGGGGCATCCCCCACTTCTGGCATTTTCACAGGGATGTTTTCTCTGTGGGTAGCTGCTAATTATCTTCTCATGAAGGGGACTGATGTCACGAATGATCCCTGACACCATCTTGATGATGTTACTCTTTCATGGCTATTCTAACATGTTATATGTCTGTATGAATTTTTGTATTACTTTAATTCACTTCCAGGAATATTTTGTTTGCATTTTATTTGGTATTGTAGTGACTTTATA
>SJYX01013965.1:47206-93907 GCA_006410675.1 Oreotragus oreotragus | reverse complement strand
TGATCTATATTTCTGTCTTTGTGCCAGTACCATACTGTCTTGATGACTTTATATATTAAATATATATCTTTATATATATAATATATATATATTATATATGTATAATATATATAAAGTATTAAAATATACATAAATTTATATATATACATCTTTATATATATTTAACTATATATCTCTCTGTATTAAAGTTAATTGTCATCTTTTTAATGTGCTATTGTTTTTGTTCAATTCTACTTTTGTGTCCTTCAGGTGTATTCTAAAATTTTTCACATAAGATTTGCATATTTCTTATTAAATTATTCTTAAATGTTTAAGTTTTTGTGCCTGACTTCAGGCTCTACTACAAAGCCACAGTCATCAAGACAGTATGGTACTGGCACAAAGACAGAAATATAGATCAATGGAACAAAATAGAAAGCCCAGTGATAAATCCACGCATCTATGGACACCTTATCTTTGACAAAAGAGGCAACAATATACAATGGATTAAAGACAATCTCTTTAACAAGTGGTGCTGGGAAAACTGATCAACCAATTGTAAAAGAATGAAACTAGAACACTTTCTAATACCATACACAAAAATAAACTCAAAATGGATTAAAGATCTAAACATAAGACTGCTGCTGCTGCTAAGTCGCTTCAGTCGTGTCTGACTCTGTGTGACCCCATAGATGGCAGCCTACCAGGCTCCTCCATCCCTGGGATTCTTCAGGCAAGAATACTGGAGTGGGTTGCCATTTCCTTCTCCAATACCAGAAACTATAAAACTCCTAGAGGAGAACATAGGAAAAACACTCTCTGACATACATCACAGCAGGATCCTCTATGACCCACCTCCCAGAATATTGGAAATAAAAACAAAAATAAACAAATGGGACCTAATTAAACTTAAAAGCTTCTCCACAACAAAGGAAACTATAAGCAAGGTGAAAAGATAGCCTTCAGAATGGGAGAAAATAATAGCAAATGAAGCAATTGACAAATGATTAATCTCAAAAATATACAAGCAACTCCTGCAGCTTGATTCCAGAAAAATAAATGACCCAATCAGAAAATAGGCCAAAGAACTAAACAGACATTTCTCCAAAGAAGACATACAGATGGCTAACAAACACATGAAAAGATGCTCAGCATCACTCATTATCAGAGAAATGCAAATCAAAACCACAATGAGGTGCCATTTCATGCCACAGAATGGTTGCTATCCGAAAGTCTACAAGCAATAAATGCTGGAGAGGGTGTGGAGAAAAGGGAACCCTCTTACACTGTTGGTGGGAATGCAAACTAGTACAGCCACTATGGAGAACAGTGTGGAGGTTCTTTAAAAAACTAGAAATTGAACTGCCTTATGACCCAGCAATCCTACTGCTGGGCATACACACTGAGGAAACCAGAATTGAAAGAGAGACGTGTACCCCAATGTTCACTGCAGCACTGTTTATAATAGCCAGGACATGGAAGCAACCTAGATGTCCATCAGCAGATGAATGGATAAGAAAGCTGTGGTACATATACACAATGGAGTATTCCTCAGCCATTAAAAAGAATACATTTGAATCAGTTCTAATGAGGTGGATGAAACTGGAGCCTATTATACAGAGTGAAGTAAGCCAGAAAGAAAAACACCAATACAGTATACTAAGACATATATATGGAATTTAGAAAGATGGTAATGATAACCCTGTATGTGAGACAGCAAAAGAGACACAGATGTATAGAACAGTCTTTGGGACTCTGGGCAAGGGCGAGGGTGGGATGATTTGGGAGAATGGCATTTAAATATGTATAATATCATAAGTGAAATGTATGCCAGTCCAGGTTTGATGCATGATATTGGATGCTTGGGGCTGGTGCACTGAGACCACCCAGAGGGATGGTATGGGGAAGGAGGAGGGAGGAGGTTCAGGATGGGGAATACATGTATACCTGTGGCGAATTCATGTTGATGTATGGCAAAACCAATACAATATTGTAAAGTAATTAACCTCCAATTAAAATAAATAAATTTGTATTAAAAATTGATTATTTTCTTACCAGTATGTCCTCTATTTTTTTTAAAGAAAGTCATTAATTTTATATTTTATCACTTGATTGAATTAAAACTAAGATCCATGTTTTATTTCAAGTGCTCCCCATTTCTCAAAGAAATGTTTCATACCATCAACAAACATCATATTACAATAGGTTATTCAATTAGGTGTGTAGTGCATGAAGAAATACTAAAGGAGAAACATTTTTAATAAAATGAAAATGCAATTTCCCAACAATGCATTATGTTTATGTCTCTAAAATTGAGAGATATTCTCCAGCATGGAGGCAGTGGTCAGAATTTCCAGGATTCAATTTGGAAACATGCTATGCTTGACTATGAGTTGGATAGGGTAGACAGTGGTGGTTCCACTGACAGTTTAATTAGTAACAAAGTCTCATGTGATATTCAGATAGTGACCACAACAGCTTCCTATCTTTAGCATAATTTTGCATGGATAGTTTTGATTTTTGCTTTATTTTTAAAGAAGTGTCACCTTGAAAATCTGTTTTTTCCCCCTTGACAAGGGTAGAAATATTGTATCCTTATCAGCACCTTAATTCACTTTCAAGTTCAGTTTCAATTCCTCATTGTTACTCTTATTTGAAGTTGGCAGATTTAATTGCTCCTTTAGTTGCCCATGGAAGCATCAGATGGAGCAATTTGAACCAGAGCTTGTTTCTAAGCATCAGTCTGTAGAAATTGCTTTAAGGTCTGCAAAATTCTTTGCTTTTCTATACAACAGTGTTAGATAGAAAACTTGGGACTGTCCACTTGCCCACAAACAGTAAAGCCAATCTACTGACACTGGGTTGTGGTGAAGGAAAGCACAGTGTTTAATATAAAAGTGGCAATACAAGGAGAACAGGTGGCTCGCCCTTGCTCTAAAACTTTGATCTCCTAGAAGGGTTTCAGCAAAGCATTTTAAAAGGCAAAGTGAGGAAGGTGTGTCACATGCTCCTACATGGTCCTCTGATTGGTTGATGCTGAGGTAACAAGACCATGTCACAGGAATCAATATTAACAATTCTTAGGTGCTAGAAGTTCAGTTCTACATGATCATGATCATCAAGTAGTTAATTTCTTCCATTTAGTAGTGGCTTTAACATCTGAAAAACTCAGGAAAAAAGCATTAGATACTATTATCTAGGTTCTTCAGAGAGGAGCTAGGGGGAGGTGTCTGTCCCAGAAAGGCCTCCATATAATCATTGCAAGATTGGTATGTGAAAAAGCTGGCTTAAAACTCAACATTCTAAAACAAAGATCATGGCATCCAGTCCCATCACTTCATGGCAACTAAATGGGAAAACAATGGAAAGAATGACAGACTTCATTTTCTTGGGCTCCAAAGTCACTGCAGATGGTGACTGCAGCCATGAAATTAGAAGACGCTTACTCCTTGGAAGAAAAACTATGGCCAACCTAGACAGCATATTAAAAAGAAGACATATTACTTTGCCAACAAAGGTCCATCTCATGAAAGCTATGGTTTTTCCAGTAGTCATGTGTGGATGTGAGAATTGGACTGTGAAGAAAACTGAGCACCAAAGAATTGATGCTTTTGAACTGTGGTGTTGGAAGACTCATGAGAGTACCTTGGACTGCAAGGAGATCCAACAAGTCCATCCTAAAAGAGATCAGTCCTGGATGTTCATTAGAAGGACTGATGCTGAAGCTGAAACTCCAATACTTTGGCCACCTGATGCGAAGAACCGACTCATTGGACAAGACCCTGATGCTGGGAAAGATTGAAGGCAGGAGGAGAAGGGGATGATGGAGGATGAGATGGTTGGACGGCATCACTGACTCAATGGACATGAGTCTGAACAAGTTCCAGGAGTTGTTAATGGACAAGGAGGCCTGGCATGCTTCAGTCAATGGGGTCACACAAAGTCAGACACAACTGAGCAACTGAATTGAACTGAACTGATGTCAGCCAATGATAGTGCTTCTATCCAATTGTGCCTGTATGTTTTGAAAAAGGATATATGCTTTAAGCCTCCTGACCAAGACTGTAAAAATCAGTTTATTTTTTAAAATTTGGATAAGATTATCTATCAAATGATGATGATGGAGTCTGATTTCTGAGTGCCATCTCTTCAACATCATTTTACAGACTGCAATAAAAATACCTCCAAACAAAGCAGCAGTAGATAAGCACACTTACATTCAACTGCTTTACTCTTAGCTTCAAATCATATATTTACATTTTAAAATTTTTTCATGATTTATTGGGGGTCCACCCAATTGGGCAATAAGCTAAGCAAGACTCAACTTTCAAGTACCAAAAAGAAAAAAAAAAAAGGAAGTTTCATAGGTTGTATGGTCATCTTTCAGTTGTCAGATCTTACTTCCTAATCTATTTTATTTAAACTGTTAGTTTGAGAGGATTATTTTATCACATCTGCCTTGGTCTATGGGTTTAATAATGATTTTCTCAGTATATTATTTTTGAGCTTCAATNTACAAAAAAAAAAAAAAAAAAAAAAAAGGAAGTTTCATAGGTTGTATGGTCATCTTTCAGTTGTCAGATCTTACTTCCTAATCTATTTTATTTAAACTGTTAGTTTGAGAGGATTATTTTATCACATCTGCCTTGGTCTATGGGTTTAATAATGATTTTCTCAGTATATTATTTTTGAGCTTCAATTACAGTGTTTTACAATGATATATCTAGCAACTATTCAATAAAATATGGAGAAGAGATTTGATGTAATATTATTCAACCTCTAAAATAATCCTAAAATTTACAAAGAAATATGGGACAATGCTGTATATATGTCTTTATTTATTTTCATATAACATTTAAGCATAGTAAATTTAAGTGTAGCAAGCTGAAATATCAGTTTTTCAACTATGTATCCCAATATAGAACGTGAGTAAAAAGTATTGCAGGACACTTGAGGATATATATAACTTTGTAATTCACTCAAATACTCTCAGATACATAGAAGTAGTCACTGTGATAAGAATAAATATAGATCTAACTATGCATGTGTATAATATTCTGATACAAAACTGGAGCCAGCTATGTTTTGCAAACTTGATGATCAGTTTGTTACCAGGATTATGTTTCTATCTGTTTCTATAATGGCCCAGCTACTAAATTAGATACTACAAATCTCTATCTTTAAAAATACAGTCTGCAGGGACTCTATATTCTGCACATGCTCAACAATTGCTCAGTTCCTAGTTAATATCCCAACATGATATCAGATTAATTATAAAGGGCTCTCTCTGAAAGCTTTGGGTTGAGAATAATGTTAATAATTACCAGAATTTTAAAAAAACAGTTTATGTCTATTTGTGAACTCCTGAAATTTTTCATTACACTTAGTGGAAGAAATATTAAATCCAAAATTAAAAATCCATTTTGCCTGTCTTTCACACTCTCAGATTATTGTGTAAGTATTACAGGGCTTCCCTTGTAGCTCAGTCAGTAAAGAATCTGCCTGCAGTGCAGGAAACCTGGGTTCGATCCCTGGGTTGGGAAGATTCCCTGGAGAACGAAATGGCAACCCACTCCAGTATCCTTGCCTGGAAAATCTCATGGAAAGAAGAGCCTGGTGGGCTGAAGTCCATGGGGTCGCAAAGAGTCAGGCACAACTGAGAGACTAACACTTACTTAAATATTAAAAGTGCAATTATTTCAAAAACTGTTGACTGCGTAGACATGACAGAAGATTATGTTCTCTGAATCCTCTTGTTTATATGAACAGACTCCAAGTACAAATGCTACAAGAACAGAAGAATTTATAACTTTCTTATGGTTTTTTTTTTTGTAAAAAAAAAAAACCACTAAATATATAAATTTTTTTAAATATAGAAGAGCATAAAAACTTCACTCATCCATCCCTACTTCAATTTTTAACTGAATGCCTACCATGTGCCTCTATGTTTGCTCAGTTTGATAGACCTACAACTTGGATGATTTCACCAGAAAATTTATACCTAATATTTTTAAGTGTACAAAGCTAAAATTTTAATCAAGATTATGTTGTAGCTAGTTCTGAGCCAGCCACAAAGCACCAGCTCTAGAAGTCTTCTATACTTTTGTAATAAGCGGACCCTGTTTCCATGGAAATGATTGAGTGAGTAGGGAGAGTAAGTTAAAACAAGTAAACTATTAAATCAGATTGCAATAACTAGTATAAATACAATTTTTAAAATATAAATTATTTTAATATTATTACTAACTTGCATAGCTTTTAAACATAAGGGATTATGCATTCTGGATTCAAGCATGCTGTGGTTTCAACCTGACTCTAGCCTACTCCTCCACATGGTAACTGCTAATACCAGTGATAAACACACTTGCCCTGGATATACAATCATTGTCTGATTATGGTACTTCTAACAATGTTCACACATCAAAGCAGGACTTATCTCAAAGTCATTTTGAATTCAATTAAATATTTGACGCACTACAAAAAATGCCACCCTAAAAATAATCTATGCTTACTGAATTCCTTTCATCTAATGCCATGTTCTGACAAAAAAGATATTCAGGGATTTTCTTGCATGACTTCTCCTTCTTGGATTTGTGCCATTTTATTGGTTATGGCTCTGCTAAACTCTGTTTCTTATCTCCCATTTTTCATTCTATTAGCTGAAACATAATTTTGTCCAAGTATTGCTAACTCTCATATATAAGATTAGCCAGATTTTCAAATAAGCCTCCCATTACAGCTTTTAATAAGTGTATATTGTACACAAGGTGTTAGCGTGGAAAGCAAAGAATGAGGACAGGCTTACATAAAATAATCATAACTTCCATTTTTATACCTGAAAACATATTAAAATATGTTATAATAAATAATAATTTCTTTTGACATAATTAAAATAAATGGTAGGTATGTCAGCTGTTGGATAATTCTCTCCTGCCCAATGTCATTTTGTTAATGATCAGGGACTACCATGAAAATACCTCAATCCTATAAAGGCTTATTATGAGTTTAAATCAAAGAGCCTGGCAGATGAACTTTCCAGTCACTGATGGAAAAACACCAAAGAAAAAGATACAAGTCCTGCTGACAGGATATCATCAGCAGCACCATTATATGTAATAAGAATTTTATATAAACTGTCATTCTATATTGTGTTTATATACTTTAAAATTTCAAACATGATTGGATCTATGACTGTGATTTTGAAGGAGTGTCTTTGATACTGTTTTAGAAATATAAGTTTAAGATAAAGACAAATTTTGGCCTAGGAAACAAGAGAATTAAAACCATAATTTATGATTATGAAGAATATGTTTAGTATATATAAAGCCTTACATGTAAATATATATTTTACATGTAAACATATATAAAATATTATCATATATATGTGTGTACTTACACGTATACATAAAGTTATTTTCTGTCTCACTTATTTTGTAATGCTATGATAATTTCAGGAGAAAATTTATACCTCATATGTTTAAGTGACTGAAATTAAAAGTCTAGTAAAGATCATGTTGTAGCTACTGCCAAGCCAGGCACAATACAGTAGCTCTAAAAGTGTTCTGCTCTGAAGACATACAGATGGCCAACAAACATGAAATATGCTTAACATCACTACTTATTAGAGAAAGGCAAATCAAACTACAATGAAGCATCACCTCACACCAGTCAGAATGGCCATTATCAAAAAATCTGCAAACAATAAATGCTGAAGAGGACTAGAGAAAAGGGAACCTTCCTACACTGTTGGTGGAAATGTAAATTGGTACAGCCACTGTAGAGAACAGAATGGAGGTTTGTTTAAGAAAAAAAAAACTAAAAATAGACCTACCATATGACCCAGCAATCCCTCTCCTGGGCATATACCTATAGAAAACCATAATTTAATAAAATATATGCACCCCAATGTTCATTGCATCACTATTTACAATAGCCAGGACATGGAAGCTATCTAAATGCCTATCAACAGAGGAATGGATAAAGATGTGCTACATTTACACAAGGGAACATTACTCAGTCACAGAAAGGAATGAAATAGTGCCATTTGCAGAGACATGTGTAGACCTAGACACTGTCATACAGAGTGAAGTAAGAAAGAGAAAAACATATCATATAATATTGCTTATACATGGAATCTAGAAAAATGGTGGGCTTCCTGGGTGGCTTGAGTGGTAAAGAACCTGCCTGTCACTATAGGAGACATAAGACATGCAGATTTTATCCCTGGGTGGGGAAGGTCCCCTGGAGTAGGGCATGGCAAACCACTTTGGTATTCTTGCCTGGAGAATCCCCTGGACAGAGGAGCCTGGCAGGATACAGTCCACAGGATCACAATGAGTTGGACACAACTGAAGTAATTTAACAGCAGCAGCAACAGTAGAAAAATGTTACAGATGAACTTACTTGCAAAGCAAAAGTGGAGAAACAAATGTAGAGAACCGATTTATTGATACCAAGTGGGAAAGGGAGAATGAAATGAATTGGCAGATTGAGACTGACAGACATGCACTGCTATGTATAAAATAGATAACTAATGAGGACCTACTATGTAGCACAGGGAACTCTACTAAATGTGATGACCTAAATGGGAAGGAAATCTGAAAAAGAGATGGTATATATATACGTATAACTGCTTCACTTTGTTATACAGGAGAAACTAAATCAACATTGTAGAGCAAATAAGCTCTGATAAAAATTGATTAAAAAATATTCTACTCAAACTCCAGGAGATAGCGAAGGTCAGGGAAGCCTTGCATGCTACAGTCTTTGCAATCATAAAGAGTAAAACACGACGTAGTAATTGAACAACAACTCTATTTGCTATCATGTGAAAACTGAACCTATATTCCAAAGAGATAACTATCTCTTTAGCTTAAAATTAGAACTTATTAACAAGTATTATAATAGTTCAAGTTTCTTTCTGTTTAGACATATTTCAAATTTACCACTGATGAAATTTAGTAATATCAGGTCTATATTTTTTTTAAACAAAATCAATTTTTATTTACCCTGTCATGGATGTCAATGTACTAATGCCTGAAGTTTTTGAGTATGCATATGATTGGTTGATAAACATCTCCATTTTCACCACTAGACTTAATGCCAAAACTGCTCTAAAATTATTCAAATTAAACCAACAATGGGCTGAAAATTAAAAGACCTGCTATGTTCTTGGTCTGAGGTGAATAAATAACAACATTACCTTTACAGAATTGTTTACAAAAATGTTAGCATGGAACTTGCCATAGTAGTTAATAAAATGTGACATACAACATGTACTTTGCATGCAAAGCTTCCTTCTACCAATTAAAATCTTATTTGTAAATGTCACTAAATGCTAATTTTAAATGATTTTAGGGTCTTGTACATTTTTATTGATGAATATGTCAAAAGGATGCAAGTTCTGAATAATTGTACAAACTTCACTGCATTACAAACAGAAGCTAATAGAGAACTTATAAAGCAAAGAGATAAGATGTCAGCTTTTCTCTGTCAGCAGTGAATCTCTAGTTTAAACAATATCTAAGCTTAGTGACCCATGTCACATCCTTTACTTTCATTTGGTATGTTCAGTGAATTATAGATTTTTCAAATTAAAAAGTAATATATAAGGAATAAACATTTCCTCTGTCACTGTGGAGAAGGCAATGGCATCCCACTCCAGTACTCTTGCCTGGAAACTCCCATGGATGGAGGAGCCTGGTAGGCTGCAGTCCATGGGGTTGCTGAGTCAGACACGACTGAGCGACTTCACTTTCACTTTTCACTTTCATGCATTGGAGAAGGAAATGGCAACCCACTCCAGTGTTCTTGCCTGGAGAATCCCAGGGATGGCGGAGCCCAATAAGCTGCCATCTGTGGGGTCTCACAGAGTCGGACAGGACTGAAGCAACTTAGCAGCAGCAGCTGTCACTGAAGAGATTTATGCTGCGTGTGTGTGTGTGTCTGTGTGTGTGTGTGTACTATATGTTTTTTTGTGGTTTGTTTTTTTTTTTTTTTTGGTGATACTGTGTGGCATGTGGGATCTTAGTTTCCCAATCAGGGATAAAACCTTCTTGTTGTTCAGTCGCTCAACAGTGTTCAACTCTTTGTGACCCTATAGATGCAGCAAGCCAGGCTTTCCTGTCTTTCACCATCTCCCAGAGACTACTCAGACTCAGGTTCATTGAGTCAGTGATGCTATCCAACCATCTCTCCTCTGAAATCCCCTTCTCACTCTGCCTTCAATCTTTCCCAGCATCAGGGTCTTTTCCAGTAAGTCAGTGGTTCCCATCAGGTGGCCAATGTATTGGAGCTTCAGCTTCAGCATCAGTCCTTCTAATGAATATTCAGGATTGATCTCCTTTAGGATGGACTGGTTGGATCTCCTTGCAGTCCAAGGGACTCTCAAGAGTCTTCTTCGACACCACAGTTCAAAAGCATCAATTATTTGGTGCTCAGCTTTCTTTACAGTCCAACTCTCATATCTATACATGGGTACTGGAAAAACCATAGCTTTGAATAGATGGACCTTTGTTGGCAAAGCAATATTCCTGTATTTTAATAGCTGTCTAGTTTTGTCACTGCTTTTCTTCCAAGGAGAAAGTGACTTTTAATTTCATGGCTGATCACCATCTGCGGTGATTTTGGAACCCAAGAAAAATAAAGTCTCTCACTGTCTCCAGTGTCTCCCTATCTATTTGCCATGATGTGATGGGACCAGATGCCATGAGCTTTGATTTTTGAATATTGAGTTTCAAACCAGCTTTTTCATTCTTTTCTTTCACATTATCAAGAGACTCTTTGGTTCTTCTTTGCTTTCTGCCAAAAGGGTGGTGTCATTCGAGTATCTGATGTTACTGATATTTCTCCCAGTAATCTTGGTTTCCACTTGTGCTTCATCCAGCCTGGCATTTAACATTAGAAGGGCATAGTCTTAAACACTAGATCACCATGGAAATCCTTTGTTCTTAATCAGTTCAGATCAGTCACTCAGTGGTGTCCGACTCTTTGTGACACCATGGACTGAAGCACTCCAGGCTTTCCTGTCCATCGCCAGCTCCCGAAGCTTTCTCAGACTCATGTCCATTCAGTTGGTGATGCCATCCAAACATCTTGTCCTCTGTCATCCCTTTCTCCTCCTTCCCTCCATCTTTCCCAGAATCAGGGTCTCTTGCAATGAGTTAGTTCTTCCCATCAGGTGGCCAAAGTATTGGAGCTTCAGCTGCAGCATCAGTCCTTCCAATGAATATTCAGGACTGATTTCCTTTAAGATTGACTGGTTGGATCTCCTTGCAGTCCAAGGGACTCTCAAGAGTCTCCTCCAACACCACAGTTCAAAAACATCAATTCTTTGGTGCTCAGCTTTCTATCTGGTCCAATTTTCACGTTCTTACATGGCTACTGGAAAAATCATAGCTTTGATTAGACGGATCTTTGTAGGCAAAGTAATGTCTCTGCTTTTAAATAGCTGTCTAGGTTTGTCATAGCTTTTCTTCCAAGGAGCAAGCATCTTTTAATTTCATGGCTACAGTCACCATCTGTAGTGATTTTGGAGTTCCCCAAAATAAAGTCTCTCACTGTTTCAATTGTTTCTCTTCTATTTGTCATGAAGAGATGGGACTGGATGCCATGACCTTAGTTTTTTTAGTGTTGAGTATTAAGCCAAATTTTTCACTCTCCTCTTTCACTTTCATCAAGAGACTCTTCAGTTCCTCTTCACTTTCTGCCATAAGGGTGGTGTCATCTGCATATCTGAGGTTATTGATATTTCTCCTGGCAATCTTGATTCCAGGTTGTGCTTCATCCTGCTCAGTGTTTCTCATAATGTACTCTGCATAGAAGTTAAATAAGCAGGGTGACAATATACAGCCTTGACATACTAGTTCCCGATTTGGATCGAGCCCATTGATCCATGTCCCATTTTAATTGTTGCTTCTTGACCTGCATACAGATTTCTCAAGAGGCAGGTCAGGTGGTCTGTTATTCTCATCTCTTTCAGAATTTTCCACAGTTTGTTGTGACCAACACAGTCAAAGGCTTTGGCATAGTCAATAAAGCAGAAGTAGATGTTTTTCTGGAACTCTCTTGCTTTTTTGGTGATCCAACGGATGTTGGCAATTTGGGCTCTGGTTCCTCTGCCTTTTCAAAATCCAGTTTGAACATCTGGAAGTTCTCATTTCACTTACTGTTGAAGACTGGCTTGGAGAATTTTGAGCATTACTTTACTAGCATGTACTGCTGCTGCTGCTGCTAAGTCACTTAGGTCATGTCCAACTCTGTGCGACCCCATAGAAGGTAGCCCACCAGGCTCCACCATTCCTAGGTTCTTCAGGCAAGAACACTGGAGTGGGTTGCAATTTCCTTCTCCAATGCCTGAAAGTGAAAAGTGAAAGTGAAGTCACTCAGTCGTGTCCGCCTCCATGACCCCATGGACTGCAGCCCACCAGGCTCCTCCATCCATGGAATTTTCCAGGCAAGAGTACTGGCATGGGCTGCCACTGCATTCTCCTTACTAGCGTGTGAGATGAGTGCAATTGTGCAGTAGTCTGAACATTCTTTGGTATTGTTTGTCTTTGGATTAGAATGAAAACTGACCTTTTCCAGTCCTGTGGCCACTGCTGAGTTTTCCAAATTTGCTGGCATATTGAGTGCTGCACTTTCACAGCATCATCTTCCAGGATTTGAAATAGCTCAACTGGAATTCATCACCTCCACTAGTTTTGTTCGTACTGATGCTTCCTAAGGCCCACATGACTTCACATTCTAGAATGTGTGCCTCTAGGTGAGTGATTACACCCTCATGGTTATCTGGGTCATGAAGATCTTTTTTGTACAGTTCTTCTGTGTATTCTTGCCGCCTCTTCTTAATATCTTCTGCTTCTGTTAGGTCCATACCATTTCTGTCCTTTTTTGTGCCCATCTTTGCATGATATGTTCCCTTGGTATCTAATTTTCTTGAAGAGGTCTCTAATCCTTCCCATTCTATAGTTTTTCTCTATATTTTGTATTGATCACTGAGGAAAGCTTTCTTATCTCTCCTTGCTATTCTTTGGAACTCTGCATTCAGATAGGTTTGTATTTCCATTTCTCCTAGTTTTGTTATTTGCTTCCTTTTTTGCCTTTAGGAAAATGAGAACTATAAAATCTGCACTCCACTGTCATTACTTAGAATTTTTCTGCATTAGAAAACAAATATAAATAATTATCCTATTATGATAGATAGGTTTATTTTTATTTCTTTATTGAATTTTTACCTTTCTTTATCAATTTTAATCTATGTTGAAGTAACATTGGCTTATCACATTACATGTTTCAATTGTCCAACATTATATTTCTAACTCTATATACCCTACAACATAGATGCTTAGGTTATTTTCTTATCTTGCCTATTATAAATAATGCAGTGATATACATATGAGTTCATACTGCTGCTGCTGCTCCTATTAAGTTGCTTCAGTCGTGTCCGACTCTGTGCAACTCCATAGATGGCATTCCACCAGGCTCCACTGTCCCTGGGATTCTCCAGGCAAGAACCCTGGAGTGGGCTGCCATTTCCTTCTCCAATGCATGAAAGTGAAAAGTGAAAGTGAAGTCGCTCAGTTGTGTCTGACTTTTAGCAACTCTATGGACTGCAGCCTACCAGGCTCCTCCATCCATGGGATTTTCCAGGCAAGAGTACTGGAGTGGATTGCCATTGCCTTCTCCAGATATGATTGCATATATGTTTCCAAATTAGTGTTTCTCTATTCTTGCGAAAAATACCCAGAAGTGGGATAGCTGGATCATATGGTAGTTCTTATTTTGTTAAGGAATCTCCATTTAAATTTTTTAAAAAAATTTTAATTGGCATATTGTTGATTTGCAATGTTGTATTAGTTTCAGGTGTACAGCAAAGTGAATCAGTTACGCATATATGTATATTCATTCTGTTTCATATTCTTCTCCCATTTAGGTTATTACAGAGTATTGTGTAGAGTTCTCTGTCATAAACAGTAGATCCTTATTAGTTATCTACTTTACATACAATAGTGTGTGAATGTCAATCCCAGTCTCTCAATTTACCCCTCTCTCCCTTTCCTTCTGATAACCAGAAGTTTGTTTTCTACATTCTATTTGGTTTTTTATAAAGGCTGAGCCAGTTTATGTTTCTTCTGATAATGTATGAAAGTTATCTCTTCTCCACATCCTTACCAACTTTTGTTATATCTTGCCTTTTTGATGACAGCCATTATAACAGGGGTGGGGTGATCATCTCAATGTGGTTTTGATTTGCATTTTCCTAATAATTAGTGAGGCTGAACATCTTTTCATGTAACTGCTAGCCATCTGTATGTCCTCTTTGGAAAAATGTCTATTCACTCTTCTATCCATTTTTAAATTGAGGTGTTTTTTCTTGTTGTTGAGTTGTATGAGTTCTTTATATATTTTGGATATTGATAACTAATCAGATATATCATTTGAATATATCTTCTCCCATTTGGTTAAGTTGTACTTTTGTTTTATCGATGATTTCCTTTGCTATGCAGAAGGTTTTTAGTTTAATGCAGTTCCATTTATTTTGCTTTGCTTTTGTTTACCTTTTCTGAGGATTCCTATCTAAAAAGACATTACTAAGATTGATGTTAAAGAGTGTAATGCCTCTGCTTTCTTCTAGGTGTAATATAGTTTCAGGCCTACATTCAAGTCTTTAATCCATTTTGTTATTTTTGATATGATATAAGATAATGTTCTAGTTTTATTTTTTTGCATGGGACTATCTAGTCTCCAAACACCATTTATTGAAGAGAATATCCATTCTCCATTGTGTATTCTTTGCTTTTTTTGTCATATATTAATTGTCCACGTAAGTGTGGGTTTATTTCTCAGCTCTCAATTCTGTTTCATTGATCTGTGTCTATGTTTTTGTTCCAGTACTATGCTGTTCTGTTTACTATGAATCTGTAATACAGTTTGAAATCAGGGAATGTAACACCTCCAACATTCTTCATTTTTCTCAGGATTTCTTTGGCCATCCAAGGTCTTTTGTGTTTCTATATAAATTTTAGAATTTTTTGTTCTTTTTCGAAATAAAATGTCATTGGGATTTTGATAGGAAGTGTATTGAATGTGCAGATTTCTTTAGGATATTTAGACATTTTAACAATGTGAATTCTTTCAATCTGGGAACATAGAATATATTTCCTTTTACACCTTTTTCAATTTTTTTCAACAGTATATTATAGTTCTCAGTATACAGGTCTTTTGTCTCCTTGGTTAAATTTATTCCTAGGTATTTTTCTCTTTTTTTGTGTGATAGTGAATGAGATTATATTTATAATTTATTTTTCTGTTAGCTTATTATTAACATATAGAAAATGCAGCCCATTTTCCTGTTGATTGTATATCCTGCAACTTTACTGTATTTATTATTTTTAATAATTTTTGGTGGAGTCTTTAGTGTTTGTACAGATAAAATTATGTCATCTGCAAATAATGCCAGTTTTGCTTCTTCCTTTCCAAATTGATTTCCTTTTATTTCTTTTCTTTTTTTTTTTTTTTTTGCCTAATTACTTTGGCGTTAACATCAAATACTTTTAAATGAAAGTGGCCAGAGTGGGCATTTTTATGTTGTTCCTGATTTGAGAAGGGTGGCCTTCAGTTTTCACCGCTAAGTATGATGTCAGCTGTGAATCTGTCATGCATGCACTCAGTTGTGACTCTTCACAACCCAGTGGGCTGCAGCCCACCAGGTTTCTCTGTCCATCGGATTCTCTGGTCAAGAATACTGGAGTAGGTAGACATTCCCTTCTCCAGGGTTTCTTCCAAACCCAGAAATCAAACTCTTATGTTGCAGGCAGGTTCTTTACCATCTGAGCTGCCAGGGGAACCCAGATTTGTCATATACGGCTTTTATTATGTTGATATATGTTCCTTCTTTACTCATTGTTATTCATAAATGGGTATTAAATCCTGTCAGTTATTTTGTCTACATATATTGTGATAAGCATATGGTTTTTATCCATCATTTGGTTAATGTAGTGGACCATGTTGTTTGATGTCGGTGTTCAACCATCCTTGTATCTCTGGAACAAATTCCATTTGATCATAGTGTATGATCCTTTTAATGTGTTATTTTGTTTGGTTTGCAAATGTTTATTGATGACTTTTATGTTTCTGTTCATCAGGGATATTGGCTTATAATTTTCTTTTTTGTGTATGTGGTTTGTCAAGTTTGTCAGGTTTTAGCAACAGGGTAATGTTACCCTCATAATAAAAATTTAAAAATATTCCCTCCTCTTCAATTTTTGGAAAAAGTTTGAGAAGGATAGGTATTGAATCTTCTTTGAATGTTTGGTAGACCTTTCCTGTGAAGTCATATGTTCCTGGGCTTTTGTTTTTGAGAGCTCTTTGATTACTGTTTTAGTCTCTCTACTAGTGATTGGTCTATTGTGATTTTCTGTTTCTTCAATCTTGGAAAGTTGTATGATTCTAAGGATTTGTCCATTTTGTCTAGGCTCTACAACTTGTTGACATATGGCTGTTTAGAACGTTCTCTTATAATCCTTAGTGTGACTATGATATCTATTATTTCTCCTTTTTCATTTGTGATTTTATTTAGAAAAGCGTTTGTTTTTTCCTTAGTCTAGCTAGAAGTGTGTTGATTTTGCTTTAGATAAGTTTAAATACGTTTAAATAAGTATTTAAATATGTCCCTAACACTAGTGAAAAGTTTATCTCTAATTCTACAAAAGTAGCTCTTTTAATATATCTTTTAGTATATGTGGCTGTATCTGCCATAGATATTAATTATGAAACATTTTTATTTTTATTTTAGAATATTTACCCATAGATATTGGGGAAGGCAATGGCACCCCACCCCAGTACTCTTGCCTGGAAAATCCAATGGACGGAGTAGCCTGGTGGGCTGTACTGAGTGACTGAACTGAACCAAAAAGTACTTTTTGCCTCCCTGAAGCACATTCTTTATTGTCTCTTAGATTCTCTAGGACATATCCTTCATCTTCATGATCAAATTCTTTTAGCATCTACAAAACATTTGATTTTTTAACTTCTTCCATTTCAGCCACCTTCCTGGGCACCACCAATAGCTACTTCTTACAGCTGTTTGGGGTGAGGATTCTAGAGATGCGAAAACTGGGTGTGAATGCTTTAGTGAAACAAAGCCATGCTGTATTCATGCAGAAATGAAGAGATGGACTTTCTTTGTTTAAAATTGAATATTTACTTCTTAATTAAAATACTTAAAACTAAAATCTTATTCTTGTGATTCTAAGAGTTTATGGAGATTTTAGTGAAAAGATTTTTGTCAGCACTATCATATATTCTTTTCGCTTCCTATTAAAATGAGAAAAAAGTTCATTTGGAATTATATCAAAATACAAACCTTTGGATTTAAAGAACTGGAATGGTATCACATGCTCTTGGTTTGGACGAATTAATATTGTTAAAATGTCCATACCATCCAAAGCAATCCAGAGATTTAATGCAATCCATACCAAATTATGCACAACATCTTTCACAGAACTATACCAATGCTAAAATTTATGTGAAACCAGAAAAGGGCCAGAATTGTCAAAGCAATCTGAGGAAAAAGAAAAAAGCTGGAGGCATAACCCTTTCAGAGCATATTACAAAACTAAGGTAATCAAAACAGCGTGTTATTGGCACAAAATAGATGTACAAATCAATGGAACAGAATAGAATGCCTAGAAACAAATCCCATACCCTGTGGTCAATTAATCTACAACACAAGCAAGAATATTCAGTGGAGAAAAGGCAATCTCTTTAACAAGCAATGTGGGAAAGATGGACGGTGACAATGTAAACCAATGAAAATAGAAACATTCCTTCATGCTATATATGCAAAAATAAACTCAAAATGGTTTAAAGACTTAGATATAAGACATGGCACCATAAAACTCCTGAAAAGAACATAGATAAAACGTTCCCTGACATAACTTGTAGCAATATTTTCTTAGATCAGTCTCCCAAGGTGATATAAATAAAGGTAAAAATAAATAAATGAGCCCTAATCAAACTTAAAAGCTTTTCACAGCAAAGGAAACCATCAACAAGCAAAAATGATACACTGTATAGCGCAGGGAATTATATCCATGCCTTGTAATAACCTATAATGAACTATAATCTGAAAAGTAACAACTGAATCACTTTGCTGTATACCTAAAACCAACACAAAACTGTAAATCGACTATATTTTAATTAAAAAAAAGTCTTTGGAAAAAATTCCATACTGTACTCATATTTCCTTTCCCTATTAATTCTTACTAGGCTGAGTGTGTATACCAGACTGCCTTTTTTCTGAGGATGACTCCTCTTCTAGGTGACTTCCCCAGTCTTCCTGCAAAGATCACGGCTGACCCATCCTACCAGTTTGCCAACCATGCCCTGGCATGGTGTGATCCCAGTGGTGGACATGCTCAGAAAGCAACATCTGCTGTATAAGAGCACCTCTACTATTACTCCAAACAACTTACAGCCTTTCATATCTGGTGTGGCATTTTTTTCTCCAAAACATCCCTGCTTTTTTTTTTTTTTTCTACTAGGGTTATCAGAGTGTTCCTTAACTGATTATATCACTGAGCACAATGATAAAAATGTATTCCTAACTCAAAGGGAGATAACCCATGTCAAATTGATTCTACTTTAATACATTCAGCTCTCTCTTTTTGCCCATGCCCGCCTACAGAAATTCAATTGAATTCCTACATTCATCTTAAAAGCAATAGAATACAGAAAAAGAAAAAATAACACTTGGTCACTCATCATAGAAAATTGAGCAAAATATATAGTGCATTTTGGGTTCAATACATTGTATTTTTATGAAATAAATGCCAATAGTAATGAAAATGAAGATAGCATCTGCCTTTTACTGATATCTCCTTTGTGCTGGGCACTTTATGTGCACCATTTCTAATTCTTACATTCACCCTGAAAGTTAGGTATGATTATCATCTTGTTGTATGCATGTGGAAACTGAGGGGTATTCTCCCAACTTTGCAATTAGATAGTTGGTGGTATTTGGCATGCTCCCAAACACAGTCCTTCTCATTGTTTCACTTAAGAAATATGAAACACCTAGGATGGTGAGGTGAACTTAAGGTACACACCATGGTGAAATGGCCTTGAAGATCTCTCCCATGTCTGAGGGTCTGATGGCAGAGAGATTCTTGCTATACAGAATTCTATGGTTCTTCTGAGGTATCTCTTAAGATGCAGGGGACCTGGGGCCAGATTTTATATTGATTAGTGTTTGTTTTATACTGTGAGGTTCTACATCCATGACTTAAGTATTAAAGGTGTGTAGAGACAATCTCCAGGGAAGGCAATGGCACCCCACCCCAGTACTCTTGCCTGGAAAATCCAATGGAGGGAGTAGCCTGGTGGGCTGCAGTCCATGGGGTCGCTAACAGTCGGACAGACTGAGCGACTTCACTTTCACTTTTCTCTTTCATGCATTGGAGAAGGAAATGGCAACCCACTCCAGTATTCTTGCCTGGAGAATCCCAGGGATGGCAGAGCCTGGTGGGCTGCCGTCTATGGGGTCACACAGAGTCGGACACGATTGAAGTGACTTAGCAGCAGCAGCAGCAGAGACAATCTCAGAGTTCCTTCATTTTCTCTNGACTTCACTTCCACTTTTCTCTTTGATGCATTGGAGAAGGAAATGGCAACCCACTCCAGTATTCTTGCCTGGAGAATCCCAGGGATGGCAGAGCCTGGTGGGCTGCCGTCTATGGGGTCACACAGAGTCGGACACGACTGAAGTGACTTAGCAGCAGCAATGATTAGTGATGTTAGGCATCTTTTTATGTACCTTTTTGCCATTTGTATGTATTCTTTGGAAAATGTATATTCAGGTTTTCTGTCCATTTCTTAATCATATTTACTTATTCCTTGTATATTTTGAACATTAACTCCTTATCAGATAACATAGTTTGTACATATTTTCTCCCATTTCACTTTGTTCATTTTTTTCACTTACTGTACAGAAACTTTTTAGTTTGATGTAGTCCCACTTGTTTAAACATTTTTGCTTTTGGCTCATATTCAAAAAGCCATCACCAAGACCATTTGTAAAACAAGTTTTCCCCTATGGTTTCATCAAGGAGTTTTATAGTTGCGGGTCTACCTCTTAAGTATCTAATACACTGCAAATTAAATTTGTACATGGTGTAAAATAGGGATACATTTTCATTGTTTTGCCTATGAATATGCAGTTTTCATAAAAGCATTTATTGAAGAGACTATTCTTTCTCTATTGTGTATTACTTGCATCTATATCAAATATTACTTGACTGTATATATGTGGGTTTATTTCTAGGCTCTTAATTTTGTTCCATTTGTCTATTTTTAATTCCAGTACTATACTGTTTTGATTACTATGGCTTTATAATATAGGTTGAAATCAGGAAGTGTGATGTCTCCATCTTTTTTTTTTCTTTCTCAAATTGGCATTAGCTATTGGCTTCTTTTGTATTTCCATCTGAATTTTAGGATTGTTACATTTATATCTGTGAAAAATGCCATTGGAAATTTAATAGAAATTGCATTGAATCTATTCCTGGTTTTGGGTAATATAGATAGACATTTTAACAATATTAATTCTTCTGATTCATAAGTGCAGAGTATGTTTTCATTTATTTGTATCTTTTTCCATTTCTTTTGCCATTGTCTTATAATTTTAAATGTATAATTTTTGGTTAAATTTATTTCTAAGTTTCAAAAAAGACTTTTAGGTAGAATGATAGGCAGAATACATAGAGGCAGAGATATCAGTTACCATCACTCCCAGTGACCTAATTAAGGAATATGTACTTTCCATTCTGAAATTCTAGGCTATAAGGATAAATACTGAAGGTTCCCAGAAAGGAAAAGAGTTCTGCCAGAGGATATAGCAAGAGTTCCATTTAACCATAAACGATGGTTGCTGCATTGGGTTTATACTATTAAGGGAGCAGTAGGCAAGACTAGTCACCAGGCTGGAGACAGTTCAGTTGCTTAGTTGTGTCCAACTATTTGCAGCCCCATGGACTGCAGCACGCCAGGCTTCCCTGTCCATCTCCAACTCCTGGGGCTTGCTCAGACTCAAGTCCATCGAGTCAGTGATGCCATCCAACCATTTCATCCTCTGTTGTCCCATTCTCCTCCTGCCTTCAATCTTTCCCAGCATCAGGGTCTTTTACAATGAGCCAGTTCTTCACATCAGGTGGCCAAAGTATTGGAGCTTCAGCTTCAGCATCAGTCTTTCAAATGAATATTCAGAACTGATTTCCTTTAGGATGGACTGGTTGAATCTCCTTGCAGTCCAAGGGACTCTCNTCACTTTTCTCTTTCATGGATTGGAGAAGGAAATGGCAACCCACTCCAGTATTCTTGCCTGGAGAATCCCAGGGATGGCAGAGCCTGGTGGGCTGCTGTCTATGGGGTCACACAGAGTCGGACAAGACTGAAGTGACTTAGCAGCAGCAGCAGCACCCATAGATATTATATGATGTACTATTGAATATTAAGTATTTGATACAAAATGTTTTTAAGCTCAAGTAATGAATTATAAATATTTTAAATGCTTAACAAACCAGATTTTGACTATAAGTATATTGGTTTTCTGAGCCCTGAAAGACTACAAGTATTTTATAAAGCTTCCAATCCCCCCAATTACTTGACTATCATCTATTCTCCACTCTAGTTTCTGTTCATATCAAAGCTAGAATGCTGTTTCACAAAACAGATATGATCATGTCACCTCTTCCTCCTGCATAAATGATTCAATGGCTTTGATAACTCTAATGACGCAGGCTGTAAGTCTTAACATACACATCATGATCTGTTTATGTCCACCTCATTTCACAAAGTCCTTCACATTCCAACTACGTTGATCTTTCTGTTCAAGAATTGCTACAGTTGTTTCTGACTCATGTAATTAATGGCGCTGTTCTTTCTGTTTGGTTTTGATATCAGTCATCCCCTCCTCTATCCACAAGCCCCTCTTCCATTCTTCACCAATCAAATATCTTTCATTCAGCCTTAAATGTTACTTCCGAAAAAAGCCCTGGGGTTTCCCTAATGGCTCAGTGGTTAAGAATCCACCTGCCAGTGCAGGAGATGTGGGCTCGATCCCTGGGTTGGGAAGATACCCTGGGGAAAGAAATGGCAACTCACTCCAGTATTTTTCCCTGGGAAGTCCCATGGACAGAGCAGCTGGGGGAGCTACAATCCATGGGGTTTCCAAAGAGTCAGACACAACTTAGACTAAACAGCGACAACAAAATAAGCCCTTACCCTTTCTCCTGCCTACATTCCCCCACTCTATGTCTATATATATCTAGCCTATGTCTAGGCTGTTTTCTGGCATATACTCCAATGATCCTGTAATTTTCTTCTTGGCACCAACAGTATATTTTTTACTAAATATTTATTAATATTTATAGTTTATTCCCATGTCTATTACCAACTGAGCTATCAGGGAAGCCCGATATTCTATTCCTGAAGTGTTATCATACATAATAAGTATTGAATTAATGTGTTGCCAAATGTGTTGAAAATACAAATGAATAAGTTTAAATTATGCAAAGTAGTATTCTATATGCTCTAATGAAATTTACAGTCATTGTGAATAGATGATTTTCTTTCCATCTTTCCATCTTATCATTTTTATTCAACTAACTTGTCTTTGTCAAGATACTTTTTTCCATTCAAAGCTACATTGCTCTTCTGTTTAATGAAGATAGGAGGAAATGCTTTGATTCAGAGGAAGAACATTCACAGACTTTTGTATAAAAGAGAAGAAAAAAAAAAGAAATGGCTCTCTCACCACCCCATGCTGCAGCATTAATTTGTATATGTTCCCAGTTAAATATTTCAACCTATACATATGGTATAAGTATTTGTGCGATAGGCTTATAGTTCTCAAATCAAAATAGGTGCTCTCTTGTGAAAGCTGGGCCCTGTGCAGCCTAAGCTAACTTTGCTTGTTGATAAAAATCACTATGGCTATGGTAATAATACTATACTACTATAATACCATGTAATGTCATCCTTCTATAATATTACTACTATAGTTGTAGTTGCTGCCTACGTTATTATATTGAGATTTTCCAAGCACAGCAAAAGGTAGCGATTCTAAATTAGATTGAACTGCTTAGGGAAGTAAGCATTTAATTGAGGTTTTATCTCTCATTGAAACCATAAATTAAAAGAGCACAAAAAGTAACTTCAAAAGATATCAGACAGCTGTCAGAAATATTTTATATCAAAAGACATACCCAGTGATTTTTCCATTTGCAGGTATCACTGCAGTGCTTTTTTCAAATAGTAAAAGGATCTCGAATCTGTCGTGATTCTCTAAAACACCCATTTTCTCTATGATATAATGACAATTATTTCTTAACACTAGTGGACATAATTTAGATGATCATGCTTTAATAAGGTTTCTTTCCCTTGATACCATCTATTTTCGCTAATGTCCTTGGCATGTGAAACTTTTAGAGTTTTCACCAAATTCTCATCCATTGGTGATACATGATAAGATTTATGTGCAAAAATTCCATTAATATTAATGAGATTAACTTTCATAAATCTTATGTTATTGCTGATAGAGTCTAGTAACAGTAAAATTCTGTGCATTAATTAGAGAACAAATAGGGTTACTTTATCAAGTATATAAAAACATTAAAAGTTACATAATTAATATGTGAGCAATTAGTCAAAGTTATGAAAATTCTAATAATTATGATAATAAAGAATTTTAAACAGTTACCATTTCATTCTGATGACTTTTTCTTTGAAGTCAACTGCTGTGAGCAATATGTATGAACAATACCCAACAAGATAGCTTGTCTGGATGTTGTTTGGAAGACTGGTTATTGCTAAAACATCTTTATTTGCATGTTAATGGTTTGAATGGAATGCACATACTACTGTATCAATTCATGCCAGTTGTTTCATATTCATATGAAATCTTCTTCAGCTACTCAGCACCCTCAATTCTGAACTTAGATAAATTATTTGATACTGACTTTTTCCCCTTTGCACAACTCTAATGATTTTCTCAGAAAAGCAATCTATGTGGAAATGGCCACATCAGTCGTCACTCATTTTCATTTATTTGGGCTTCCCCTGTGGCTCAGGAAGTAAGAATATGCCTGCAATGCAGAAGACCCAGGTTTGATCCCTAAGTCAGGAAGTACCCTGGAGAAGGGCAAGGCAACCCACTCCAGTGTTCTTGCTTGGAGAACTTCATGGACACAGCAGCCTGGTGGGCTCCAGTCCGTAGAGTTGCAGAGACTCAGATATGATGGAGTAACTTCACTTTTTCACATCTTTTCATTTATTTATTAGAATTTCAATAAACATTTATTGAACATTGACTATTTACTAGTAAATGCTGGAGATATAAATAAATTTATCTCTTCCCTAAAGGAATCATGGTCTACCAATAAACATAAACATGCAAAATAGAAATGCAAATATATAGTGGTGATTATGCATAATGAATTATGGAAGCACAGAGAGGAGGAACTCATTGAACTTTTGGGGTAGATGATGTAGATGATCTGGAGAGGGTAGGAAAGCTGAAAAAGGAATCCTCTATATCCTTGTATTCTAATTAGCTTGTACTAATTAGGATCAATAAGGATCAATAAGGACTGCAATGTCCAAGTTTGGGATTTAATCAGGTAAAAACCCATAAGTTGATATTTTTCTTTTAACTATATCATGTAATATTTTAATTATTAATTTTTTGTATAGACAAGAGAAGCTGGACAGATTGAAAACAACAGAGGGTCTCCCTGGGCCTGCTTAGGGACACTAGACAATGGATCTGCTGATTAGATTGAGGTCATTGTCTCTTAGCATTCAAACTCACCTTCATGCTGTTAGGATAAGCCCCATTCAAATCCTCACCTCTTGTCTCTTGCAATTAGTCTTCTGATAAATGAATCTCCAAGTGTGATGCCTCTGTCTAAATCCTCCTTCTCACTCTTCACAGCAAACCTCAGTAACTTGCAAGGCCCACCAGATCAAATTCCATACCCCACCAGCACTTTCAGGCTTCATTACCCTCTGGTTTCAACTTGCCTGTTGCGTTACATCAAACAGAATCCCTTGCAATTACCTGACCCTTCCCTTCTTTTTCATGCAGATGCCTATGTAATAAAAGCTGCTTTCTCTAGCTTAGTCTTTGTTTTCCTTGTAAAAGTTCATTCTGCCTTCTAAAATCAAAGACTACTGTACTAGTTTTCATTGCTGATGTAACAGATTGCCACAAACCCAGGGGCAAATTTATTATCTGCCAGTTCTGGAGGTCAGGAATCTGAAATAGGTTTTGTAGGGCTAAAAGTAAGGTTTCAGAAGGACTGTGTTCCATCTGGAGTCTCTAGGTGACAATGAGGCCCCTTGCCTTGTCCCTTTTCCCAGGGCCACTTGTATTTCTTCATGCATTAGCCTTCCTCCACCTTCAAAGCAGGAAGTATAGCATCTTCAAATTGGGCCCACTGGGATAACCCAGAATAGTCTTCTCACCACTATGTCTTTAACTTAACCGCATTTGCATAGTCCCTTTTGCCAAGTAAGGTAACATATTCACAAGTTTGCAGGACTAAAATATAGGTATCTTAGGTTATTACTTTACCTACCATAGTCCCCATCCCCTCACCCGGGGTATATTTTTCCCATAACATATGTATTAGTCAGCTCAGGCTGCCATAACAAAATACTGGGTGGCTTAAAAAACAGAAACTTATTTTTCACAGTTCTGGGTGCTAGAAGTCCAGAATAAGGGTGCTAACACTGTCAGATTCTACCGAGAGCGCTCTTCTAGGTTTTCACCTTCTTGTTGGGTAACACGTGGTGAAGAGTGACCTCCAGTGTCATTCCTCTCTTATGGGTGTACTAGTTCTACCAGATCAGGGCTCCACCCCATGATCTTATTTAGCTTTAATCATTTCCTTGAAGACTCTCCAATAAATCACATGGGGGACTAGGGCTCTCAGAATCATGTACATATGAGTCATTCCTGTATTATAATTTACCTTTTTCACCTCCTCCTTAGTTAGACTTGGAGATAGTTAAAGTACATGCCTTTTCAATACCATAAGACAAGTGCTTCAAAAATAACAAATATTTGCTTAACCAAAAGCGTTTGATTTAAGGTGGAAAAATCGTCTCAGCACTCCTTTGAGATGGGGTTAACTACATGTGAAGTTAACTGTACCGGGAGAACTTGCCAACACAAACCATTGTTGTTGTTGTTCTTGCTGAGTCACTAAACTGCATCCAACTCTTTTCTGCCCCCTGGACTGCAGCACACCAGGCTCCTCTGTCCTCCACTATCTCCCAGAGTTTGCGCGTGTTCATGAGCAAAACTGAGTCGGTGATACTATCTGACCACCTCATCCTCTGCCACACCTTCTCTTTTTGCCTTCAGTCTTTCCCAGTATCAGGGTCTTTTCCCATGAATTGGCTCTTCGCATCACATAGCCAAAGTATTGGAGCTTCAGCTTCAGCAACAGTCCTTCCAATGAATATTCAGGGTTGATTTCCTTTAGGATTGGCTTGTTTGACTCCTTACTGTCCAAGGAACTCTCAAGAGCCTTCTCCAGCACCACAGTTTGAAAGCATCAATTCTTCGGTACTCAGCCTTGTTTATGGTCCAGCTCTCACCTCTATACATGACTAATGGGAAAAAAAAAACAAAACTTTGACTATACAGAGGTTTGTCAGCAAAATGATGTCTCTGCATTCTAATATGCTGTCTAGGTTTGTCATAGCTTTCCTTCCAAAGAACATCTTTTAATTTGGTGGCTGCATTCACTGTCTAGAGTGATTCTGGAGCTCAATAAAATAAAATCTGTCACTGCTTAGACTTTTCCCCTCCTGTTTGCCATGAAGTGATGGGACTGGATGCCATGATGATAGTTTAGGGAAAGGCTTAGGGGCAGGCTATGGTCTGTGACAGACATGATAGTGAGAAGACTGCCAGTGGTACATATACTTAATTAAAATTTACCCATGCCCATTGCCCTCGGTTGTCTTTGCTATTTCTACAGATCTCTTCTATTTGGCAAGATAACAGATGACAAAATAAAAGTGAACACTGCCATGAAAAACCAAAAGCAAAAGTCTTAAGACCCAAAATGAATAAATTTTAACTTACCTTCCAGATCATGGTGATTGCATTTATCAGAAATCGCTTGGAATTACAAACCTGTACGCATTGATCTCAATTATGTTTTCTCCTCTAAATTTACTTTAGAACTGATAAATTCAGCATCACAGATATAAGTGCCTTAATAAACAACTATTTAATGAACAATTTCAAGAATATACTAAAGTGTTTATACTTGATTTTACTAACTAATGTATAAATAGAAATGAAATTATAGCCCTGAATTGATGTTGAAAATAATGCTTCTTATTTATATCTGAAGTAGTTATAAGATGTTTTATATCTCATTATGTTATTTCAGTGAACTACATTTGAGTCTGAATCAGAAATGAGATTTTAAAAAATTCTTATTTTACTCAGAAACAGGACTAGAAATAGTCATATTATTAGAGAGATTTTCTATGAGAGATTTTTATTGGAATGCTATATTCATCTTTGTTATATTTGAGAAGAGTAAAGCTGTAAATTGCTTATTCTCCCAGCTCATTATCCATGACCATATTTCATACATGATAAAGTTCATGTCAATGTAAATACTGAGACAACATTCTTTATTCAGACAATCTTAAGAATTGTCAAGTTAATGTATGCAAAAATACTCTATTTTCATAATAATATGAATGAAATATGATTGTCCTCATAGGGCTTCCCTTGTGATTCAGCTGATAAAGAATCCATCTGCCTGTAATGCAGGAGACCTGGGTTCCATCCCTGGGTTGGGAAGATACCCTGGAGAATGGAAAGGCTACCCACTCCAGTATTCTGTTCTGGAGAATTGCATGGATGTTACAGTCCACAGGGTCACATAGAGTCAGACACAACTGAGCAACTTTCACTTCATAGAAGTGTATAATTTAACGAATGGTATGAATGGTTAAGTTACCAAAATATTTCACTAAATGGATTTTTTGCTTTGTTTTGTGGGACAGAAATTTACTCAAAGGGAAAAAGAGGCGTATTTTAATACTTGAACAGAACTTTATAGAACATAATAGGAAATTTGCCTCAACTTTATAAAACTGTAAAACAGGATTTTGTCTGATTTGTTGTTACCTGCAACTCTTAAAATGAGACCTTTTGAAACAATATTATTTACTCTGCAGAGATTAGATATGGATCCATGCTCAGGTCAATCACATAGGAAAAGTGCCAAAGGTTGCAAAAGTGACTTCTTAGGCCAAAAGCTGCTGTAGAGACCATGACTGTGGAGGTGGGTGGAAATTTGCCTCAACTTTATAAAACTGTAAAACAGGATTTTGTCTGATTTGTTGTTACCTGCAACTCTTAAAATGAGACCTTTTGAAACAATATTATTTACTCTGCAGAGATTAGATATGGATCCATGCTCAGGTCAATCACATAGGAAAAGTGCCAAAGGTTGCAAAAGTGACTTCTTAGGCCAAAATCTGCTGTAGAGACCATAACTGTGGAGGTGGGAGTGCCCAGGGTTAGGTCAGTAGGGAGGAAGTATCACTCAGGTATGATATACATAAGACTGGCCAGATATTTGAAAACCCAATGAAGAAAGTTTGAACGATTTCAAAGTTTGGACTATTTTGTTAGTTCTATAAAGTACATACCTGTGGGTACTAATTGACTACATTATATCTCTTTTCAGAAGCTACTCTGAATTAGATGTGGGATAGTTTAAGATAATCCTCTTAATGGAGTTACATTTTTCCTATTTTTCATCTTTATCGTTTGTTTCCATTGTTGTAATATTTTTCTCAACTTTACTTTCAACATTTCTATTTTTTTGAATAAATACCCACTAGCACCGTTTTGTTTTTTTTTTAATTTCCGAGACTTCTTTTCTGTTTTATGACCATTTGTTTTATGGCCAGTCCTTATTTAGTGAATGCAATATCATCTTTCATTCCTCTGAAAGTAATAAATTCCTTCTTGTCTAAATTTACTTCTGGTCTTTATGTCTATGCCTCTGTTTTCTCAGAGTCTGCTTTTATGATTACATGTTTTGATTTCTTTCTGCCAGTTTAGGTACTTTTCTCAAATATCTGTCATTCTTTGGCACTCACAAGGATATTATAACCTCTGTAGGTAGGAGTGGCTTGAAAAGAAAAGACTTTATTGTAAGACCCCCAGATAAAGATTTCTGTACATTTTTTCCCCCCTGCTTGTTCTATCGGGTTTCCTGATATGAATTACTCAATCTCTTCCTTGGGAAGACAAGTCTAGCACAAATGCACCCTCCTGAGGGAGTGTAGCGGGGAAGGCAATGGCACCCCACCCCAGTACTCTTGCCTAGAAAATCCAATGGATGGAGTAGCCTGGTGGGCTGCAGTCCATGGGGTCGCTAACAGTCGGACAGACTGAGCGACTTCACTTCCACTTTTCTCTTTCATGCATTGGAGAAGAAAATGGCAACCCACTCCAGTGTTCTTGCCTGGAGAATCCCAGGGATGGGGGAGCCTGGTGGGCTGCCGTCTATGGGGTCACACAGAGTCAGACACGACTGAAGTGACTTAGCAGCAGCAGCAGAGGGAGTGTAGAGGAAAAAAAAAAAAAAATATATATATATATATATATATATATATTTGGCAAATACGGTGACTATATATATATATCAGGTAGATTTTCACTTAAACCTTCTGCTTGCAGTACATAACTCCCTCCCTTCTTCCTGATGTCTTTTGGAGCAGGACTTGGTTCAGAGAGTCCAGTAACATCCCCACAATAGTGTGGAAAGGTGTCCATTACTCCAACTCCTCTTCATAAGAACTTAGCCACCTGTTATTTTCAGCTCTTTATATCAAATCCTGAGAAATTTAGGAAAGCTTTAGTTTAGATCACTTCCACTCTAATTGACTCCTTTCTCTGTAGATTTAGAGTTTAATAGATCCCAACATTCTAAGTCAGATATTAGATTTCCATCTACCTTCAATTTTCCAAAATCTTGTTGTCATGTCTAATCTTTTCTATCTGCTGTTAGCTTTTCTCTCTCCTTCATGTCCTAGTATATTTAGTCCTTTTGTGTTTACCTTAATTTTAGTGTGCTCTCTGGGGATGAGCTAAAAGTACATTACCAATGTTTATTTTTAATTTTCATCCATTAGTTTTTTTTTAATCATGTTCATGTTTTTGTTAGATAAAATGAAATAGAAATAAAAGCATTCTTCCTTAAATAATGACCTTAGTGTAGCAAATACTCTGTTATTATAATAATATGCTTTTGAAAGGGAGACTAAGTTTTTTAAAAATTTATCATTGGACTTCCCATATTGGTTCCTTAAATTAA
The DNA here is from genome assembly GCA_006410675.1 of Oreotragus oreotragus. Taxonomy (NCBI): domain Eukaryota; kingdom Metazoa; phylum Chordata; class Mammalia; order Artiodactyla; family Bovidae; genus Oreotragus; species Oreotragus oreotragus. The sequence goes on along the minus strand of SJYX01013965.1, from coordinate 63,503 downwards.
AAAAAAAACAAACCTCAGGCATCTTCCTTGAATAGTAGTCAACACTAAGGACACAATCTACCAAATTTAACCTTCAATCTATAAAATTAAAAATTAACTCCTTTAGACCATATTTGAACATATTTATTCATTGTTACAGGATCAAACTCTTTGCCATTGTCTGCTCTTTATTAAGATTATTTCTCTTTCGGCCATCTCTTAAAACACACACAGGTATGTGTGCACAAGCACACACATATTCATATGCAAAAATATACTGACACAATACTCACACACAGATATTCATTTTCAAACTGCCTAGTTACATCTATGTTGCTGAAATGTCATTATTTCAGTGTTGTTTTTTTGTGTGTGGCTGAGTAATACTCCATTGTATATGCGTACCACATCTTCTTTATCTATCCATCTGTTGATGGGCATTTAGATTGTTTCTGTGTCTTGGCTATTGTAAACAGTGCTGCAATGATCATCAGAGTTGCATATACCTGTTTAAATTACAGTTTTCTCTGGATATATGTGCAGGAGTGGGACTGCTGGATTATATTACAGTTCTTATTTGTAGTTTCTTAAGAAGCTTCCCTGGTGGCTCAGAGGTTAAAGCATCTGCCTGCAATGCAGGAGACCTGGGTTTGATCCCTGGGTCAGGAAGATCCCCTGGAGAAGGAAATGGCAACCCACTCCAGTATTCTTGCCTGGAGAATCCCATGAACAGAGGAGCCTGGTGGGCTACAGTGCATGGGGTCGCAAAGAGTTGGACACGACTGAGCGACTTCACTTTTACTTTCACTTCAAGAAGCCTCCATGTTGGCCTCCATAGTGGCTGTGCCAGTTTATATTCCCACCAATGCTGGAGAAAGGTTCTTTTTTTCCCATACCCTCTCAAGCATTTGGTATTTGTAGACTTTTTGATGATGGCCATTCTGACCAGTGTGTGGTGATACCTCATTGTATTTTTGACTTACCTGTCTCTAATAACTAGTGATGTTGAGCACGTTGGCCACTTGTATGTGTTCCTTGGAGAAATGTCTGTTTAGGTCTTCTGCCCATTTTGGTTGGCTTGTTTGTCTTTTTAGCTGTATGTATATTTTGAACATTAACCCCAAGTAGCATTACTTGCAAATATTTGCTCCTAGTCTCTAATTTATCCTTTCATTTTGTTTATGATTTTCTTTGCTGTGCAAAAGCTTGTTAAGTTTAGATCCCCCACCTTTTTTTTTTTTTTTGCTTTTATTTCTATTTCCTTAGGAGAATCAGCAAAGTGGTTTTATTGGCTGAGGATAATAGAAGTCTAGAATCACCATGAGACCATAATATTAAACCGTACTATTATCACTACCCCAAGTAAAACCTTGTTTGTGTTTAAATAATTTGTATCTATCAAATATCAGTTGTATGATCAATGTGTGAGTCATTTAAAAAAAAAGCATGTATTAATTCAAGTTGCTTAGTGTTTTAGAATGGAAATAGTAAAATGTTTTTAAAATTTTATTGAACTATAGTTTATTTACAATACTATAGTAGTTTCAGGTATACAGCACAGTGATTTAATATTTTATAGATTATATTCCATTTAAAGTTACTTCAAAATAATGGATATATTTTTCTATGCACAACATATCCTTGTTGCTTATCTATTTTATACATAGTAGTTCATATCTCTTAATCCCCTGCCCTATCTTGTCCCTACCTCCTTTCTTTTTTCTACTGGTAATAACTAGTTGTTCTTTGTATCTGTGAGGGAGCTATTATAGTTTCAAGCAACACTGAACACATTATACATTAGTCTTTTCAACAGATCATCATGAATTCTTTGGAAATTATTGATCTATCAAAGGCAACACCCTAATGGATTCTATTTATAATATTCTTCTTTGGATATATTTCTGACAATCAGCTAACTAAAGAAATGTCTTTCACATTTTTACCAGGAAAATAAACTATTATCATGTATAGTACACCAGTAAACAATATCTAGTATAGTTGTGTTTTACCTTTCTTCAATGCAGCTGTAAAGGCATAAAAATAAAATGAAAATTAGCAGTGTTTAGGTTTAAAAATGTATCCCAGGAGATCTTTTCTGCTTTGTTCTGTAGTGTCAGGAAGTTTGTTGTTTCATATATATTTTCTGTAATTGTGCTACAAGAAAAGTTTGAGTAGAAACCTTAGAGCAATTTATTCAACAAATAGTTAATAGGCCTCTTCTAGGAGCTGGTCCTCGGGCTCAATACAGGGCATCTATTTTAACAGTAGTTTTTATTTTCTTTGAACTTTCTTATTGACTCACTTTCCAAATGGTTGTATTAAAACACATACACCAAATTAACATAAATCAGTTTTAAAGTTTATAGACCTAAGTCTCTTTTCTAAGAAGAGTCAGAAGAGAGGACTGTAATGAGCTTTAAATGTTAAGGAGTGTTAATTATGCCTAGATATTACATATTATAATATTTTAGTATATTGAACTATTATAACTAAATCTGAATCTAAATAAGTAACAATTTTATTTAATTCCTGGCATACATAATAAAGGTACCAGAGCATGCAAGATATGAAGGCATAAGACATGGTATAGTCACGTAAAAATGATAAGACACAGAAATATCTTTTTTCTCTAAGAGTTAATTTTTAGTTTTAGATATAATTGGCATTGGGTACATATTTGTGTGTGTGAAATATGAGAAAAAAAAGTGTATTTTTGTTGTATAGATAACTTTTATTGTTTTGACCTCACGATCCATATGTGCTCAAATTATATTACTCAAATTACTTCCATATCAAAAATCCTACTGGTTTATTTTCTGTAATTTCTTAATAGCTAGATTAGTGGTGAAGTATTTACTCATCCCTTAATAAGCTAGATATTAAGCAAAATTATAAAACCTTCTCATGTAAATTCTCATCATTTTTTAAGTCAGTAGGAAATCTGATTTTCAGTTTTGTGTGAAAATCTAGGTAATAATAATTGTGTGGGTAGAGAGTATCATCATTTCACATGCTCACAAGAGAATGCATTGTTTGATTTAATATTGAGTTTTAAGTAATATTTTTAAGATCCTACTCTATGCCAAGTACTCTGTCAGTTACTGAGAACTGATGTGAATAAGTTAACAAAAATAGTTCTCACCTGACTTATACTTTGTGGAGAAAATTGACAATTAAAAAAAATGACAAAATAAAACTTTTCATATCTTTGAGGACAGTGTGAACATAAACTGACAGCAAACTTTGGGAGCATGGAGGAAATCTTACAGTGTAAATGTAGCAGATGCTTAATGTCCCTGCTCACATCCCTTCGGTGAGCTGCATCTTACTTCTAATTCCAGCATCTGCATCTCTTGGCCAGATTTGTTTTTTCTCTGAAGACATCAAAAGGACACACAGACTTCATGGTTAGCGAGCCCAGGAAATAATCCTCAGTCCGTGGCTGGGAGAAGCGTGTAGAGATCAAGGCTTCTTCCCTCCTGGGTGGGTTAATCCTGAGATGTGTATTTTACTGTTTCCAAAGTTTCCCCATATGTTCAATTCTAATCATCCCTTGAAAGCAGACCTTTTATTGGCTGCCTTTCCTCCCTTGAATGACTCCCCAGTTTTCCTACAAGGTTTTCCTCTACTTCTCAAATAAACAGTGCACTGAAATTCCATCACATATCTGCTTCTGGTGGCTATTTGACTATACAAGTGGCTTCAGGAAGAAAATTCTGTGAATAGGACACTAAAATTGGAATGCCTGTGGGACAAACAAACAAACAATCAAAAAAAAACTCCCTTTGAAATAGTACTTAGGAGAATGTTACCCCCTGACATGCTGGAGTATCACATTGGCAAGAGTCTCATACATGGTGACTTGGGTTGAGCTATAGGTGGAGAAAGAAGCTATAGTTTATATGACATCTCCAGCACTTGAGAGAGCTTGAGGACTTGGATTTGGTTGGTTGTTGGAAATGAAGGTAATGCACTGAAGGAGAGGAGGACATGTTCAAATTATTAATTAAATAATTAATAATTATTAATTCAGGGCATGGTGTGATGGCCAAATGGTCTCTGTTACAACACTTAAGGAGATCCTTATTTTTGGCAAATGAAGAGCAGATTTGTAGAACATCTGGTTTAGGAGCTTATTGTAAAACTAGAACTACCAAGAAAGTCATATTGAAATCCCTGAAATGGTTCCTCCTACAAACATCCCAGTCAAGGCCATAAATCAGAAGAAATAACACATACTAGCTGGATTAATGTCATATTCAAAGTCCTGAAAGTTGTCAAAACCCATATTGATTATAAGAGATGACACTGGAATATGACAACCTTATTCAAACAGCAGCCACAATCACATCACTGTGGTAAATATTGCATTGTTTGTTTTGGAAAAATAAGTTAGACAAACATAACTTTTTGAGTACTTTATTATATTGAATAGTGCTCCCCATCAAAAAAAAGAGATATAACTAAATCATAATCCCTGGTATCTGTGCAAGTTGTCATATGGGATGAGTAGACCCTAATGAGAATATACTTATAAGTAATAGAAAAGGACACACAGAAACACAGGGAAAAAGCCATGTGAAGGCAAAGGCAAGGATTGGACTTACGTTGCCAGGAGCTAAGAAACTATCAGGAGCTGGAGGAGGTCAGAAAAGATTCTTTGCTAGGGTCTTCAATGGAGAACAGATCTGCTTACACCTTGATTTGGGGTTTCTGGACTCCAGTTATGTGAGAGAATAAATTTCCATTATTTTAAGCAAATAGACCAACTTTAAATTTCTAAAATAAAAATGCTGCCTCTGACTTCACTAATTGCAGCTTGTTCTTGTGAATGCCCTAAGGAAACAAAATTATCAGTGCAAGGCTAAGTTTGAAGGGCTTGAGCAGGAGTGTTCTTGATTAAAGCAGGATTGTGGCACATATCCTAGGGCACAATTGTAATTTAGGAGGAAAAGTTGTCTTCTACACTTTTCTTGAAAGTTAGAATCCTCAACATTCATATACATTTTTTATGTAGTTTTTTACCTCAATTATAGTACCTCTGACACAAACTAGTTCAGTCAGTTCAGTTCAGTCGCCCAGTCGTGTCCAACTCTTTGTGACCCCATGAATCAGCACACCAGGCCTCCCTGTCCATCACCGACTCCCGGAGTTCACTCAGACTCACGTCCATCGAGTCCGTGATGCCATCCAGCCATCTCATCCTCGGTCGTCCCCTTCTCCTCCTGCCCCCAATCCCTCCCAGCATCAGGGTCTTTTCCAATGAGTCAACTCTTTGCATGAGGTGGCCAAAGTACTGGAGTTTCAGCTTCAACATCATTCCCTTCAAAGAATACCCAGGGCTGATCTCCTTCAGAATGGACTGGTTGGATCTCCTTGCAGTCCAAGAGACTCTCAAGAGTCTTCTCCAACACCACAGTTCAAAAGCATTGATTCTTCAGTGCTCAGCTTTCTTTGTAGTCCAACTCTCACATCCATACATGACTACTGGAAAAAGCATAGCCTTGACTAGACAGACCTTTGTTGGCAAAGTAATGTCTCTGCTTTTGAATATTCTGTCTAAGTTGGTCATAACTTACCTTCCAAGGAATAAGCGTTTTTTAATTTCATGGCTGTAATCACCATCTGCAATGATTTTGGAGCCCAAAATAATAAAGTCAGCCACTGTTTCCCCATCTATTTGCCATGAAGTGACAGGACCAGATGCCATGATCTTAGTTTTCTGAATGTTGAGCTTTAAGCCAACATTTTCACCCCCTTGTGTTTTCATATACCGTATGACTGAGGTGTGGCCAGTGGCAAACAAGCAGATGGGAATCTTCCTCAGGGAGTATACTTCAGAAAGATGATGTGTATCCTTTGCCCTTCTTCCTAACCTCTTGCTCCTTGAATACATAATGTCTCACGTAACAGCTATCATTTTGGAATTAAGACTTCAGGGATAAAAAACGTTCCTAGGAAAATAAGATAACCTGAATTTCTGGAAACACACCGAAGAACTGGCATAAAAATAGTTGGAAGGTTTACTTCAAAACTTCTACACATGAGAACAATAAAGGCAGATCTTGTTGAAGGCACTGATATGCTTGGTCTTTTTCTGAGAATTTCAGAAAAAGAAATTGGGATACTAGACCACCTTATCTGCTTCCTGCAAAACTTGTATGCAGATTAAAAAGCAATAGTTAGAACTAGACATGGAACAACAGACTGGTTCCAAATTGGAAAGGAGTATGTCAAGGCTGTATATTGTCACTCTACTAATTTAGCTTAAATGCAGAGTACATCATGTGAAATGCTAGGCTTGATGAAACATAAGCTGGAATCAAGATTGCCAAGAGAAATATCGATAACCTCACATACACAGATGACACCACCCTTACGGCAGAAAGCAAAGAGGAACTAAAGAGTCTTTTGATGAGGCAAAAGAGGAGAGTGAAAAATCTGGTTTAAATCTCAACATTCAAAAAATGAAGACCACAGCATCCAGTGCCAACACTTCAGGGCAAATAGTTTTAGTTCAATCACTCAGTCGTGTCCAAAGGCAACCCCATGGACGAGAGTACACCAGGCTTCCCTGTCCATCACCAATTCCCGGAGCTTGCTCAAACTCAAGTCCATTGAGTCGATGATGCCATCCAACCATCTCGTCCTCTGTCCTCCCATTCTCCTCTACCTTCAATCTTTCACAGCATCAAAGTCTTGTCCAATGAGTCAGTTCTTTGCATCAGGTGGCCAAATATTGGAGTTTCAACTTCAGCATCATCCTTCCAATGAATATTCAAGACTGATCTCCTTTAGGATGGACTGGCTGGATCTCCTTGCAGTCCAAGGGACTCTCAAGAGTCTTGTCCAACACCACAGTTCAAAAGCATCAATTCTTTGGCTTTCAGCTTTCTTTATAGTCCAACTCTCACATCCATACAAGACTACTGGAAAAACCACAGCTTTACTAGACAGACCTTTGTTGGCAAAGCAATGTCTCTGCTTTTTAATATGCTATCTAGGTTGGTCACAACTTTTCTTCCAAGGATCAAGTGTCTTTTAACTTCATGCCTACTGTACCCATCTGCAGTGTTTTTGGAGTCCCCCAAAATAAAGTCTACCACTGTTTCCATTGTTTCCCCATCTGTTTGCCATGAAGTGATAGGACCTGATGCCATGATCTTCATTTTCTGAATGTTGAGTTTTAAGCCAACTTTTTCACTCTCATTTTTCACTTTCATCAAGAAGTTCTTTAGTTCTTTCTTTACTTTCTGCCATAAGGGTGGTATCATTTCCATATCTGAGGTTATTGATATTTAGTCCAGCAATCTTGACTCCAGCTTGTGCTTCATCCAGTCCAGCATTTCTTATGATGTACTCTTCATGTAAGTTAAATAAGTAGGGTGAAAATATACAGCCTTGTCATACTACTTCCCAGTTTGGAACCAGTCTGCTGATCTATGTCGGTTCTAACTGTTGCTTTTTGACCTTCACACAGATTTCTCAGGAGGTAGGTCAGATGGTCAGGTATTCCCATCTCTGAAGAATTTTCCAGTTTGTTGTGATCCACAAGTTAAAGGCTTTGGCATAGTTAATAAAGCAGAAGTAAATGTCTCTCTCTAACCCTCTTGCTTTTTGATGACCCAATGAATGTTGGAAATTTGTTATCTGGTTCCTCTGCCTTTTCTAAATCCAGCTTGAATATCTGGAAGTTCATGGTTCATATCCTGTTGAAGCCTGCTTGGAGAATTTTGAGCATTACTTTGTTAGTGTGTGAGATGAGTGCAATTGTGCGATAGTTTGAGCATTCCTTGGCATTGCCTTTCTTTAGGATTGGAATGAAAACTGACCTTTTCCAGTCCTGTGGCCACTGCTGAGTTTTCCAAATTTGCTGGCATATTGAGTGCAACACTTTCACAGCATCATCTTTTAGGATTTGAAATAGCTCAATTGGAATTCCATCACCTTCCCTAGCTTCTTCATAGTGATGCTTGCTAAGGCTCACTTGACTTCACATTCCAGGACGTCTGGCTCTAGGTGAATGATCACACCATTGTGATTATCTGGGTCATGAAGATCTCTTTTGTATAATTCTGTATATTCTTGCCACCTCTTCTTAATATCTTCTGCTTCTGTTATGTCCATACCATTTCTGTCCTTTATTTTGTCCATCTCTGCATGAAATGTTCCCTTGGTATCTCTAATTTTCTTGAAGAGATCTCTAGTCTTTCCCATTCTATTGTTTACCTCTATTTCTTTTCATTCATCACTGATGAAGGCTTTCTATCTCTTTTTGCTATTCTTTGTAACTCTGCATTCAAATGGGTATATCCTTCCTTTTCTCCTTTGCCTTTCACTTCTCTTCTTTTCACAGCTATTTATAAAGCTTCCTCAGAAAACCATTTTTCATTTTTGCATTTCTTTTTCTTGGAGATGGTCTTGATCACTGCCTCCTGTACAGTGTCACGAACCTCCATCCATAGTTCTTCAGACACTCTCTGTATCAGATCTAATTCCTTGAATCTATTTCTCACTTCCAGTGTATAGTCATAAGGGATTTGATTTAGGTCATACCTGAATGGTCTAGTAGTTTTCTCTACTTTCTTCAATTTAAGTTTGAATTTGGCAATAAAGAGTTCATGATCTGAGCCACAGTCAGCTCCCAGTATTGTTTTTGCTGACTGTATAGAGCTTCTCCATCTTTGGCTGCAAGGAATATAATCAGTCTGATTTTGGTGTTGACCATCTGGTGATATCCATGCATAGAGTTTTCTCTTGTATTGTCAGAAAAGTTTGTTTGCTATGACCAGTGCACTCTCTTGGAAAAACTCAATTAGCCTTTGCCCTACTTCATTCTGTACTCCAAGGCCAAATTTTCCTGTTACTCCAGGTATTTCTTGACTTACTATATTTGCATTCCAGTCCCCTATAATGAAAAGGGCATCTTTTTTGGGTGTTAGTTCTGGAAGGTCTTGTAGATCTTCATAGAACAATTCAACTTCAGCATTACCAGTCATAGCATAGACTTGGATCACTATGATATTGAATGGTTTGCCTTGGAAATGAACAGAAATCATTCTGTCATTTTTAAGACTGCATCCAAGTACTGCATTTTGGACTCTTTTGTTGACAATGATGGCTATTCCATTTCTTCTAAGGGATTTTTGCTCCCAGTAATAGATATAATGGTCACCTGTGTTAAACTCACACATTCCAGTCCATTTTAGTTCACTGACTCCTAAAATTTTGATGTTCACTCCTGCCATCTCCTGTTTGATCACTCCCAATTTGCCTTGATTCGTGGGTCTAACATTCCCGATTCCTATGCAATTTTGTTCTTTACATCATCGGACTTTACTTCCATCACCAGTCATATCCACAACTGGGTGTTGTTTTTGCTTTGACTCTGTCTCTTCATTCTTTCTGGAGTATTCCAGTCCATTTTAGTTCACTGACTCCTAAAATTTTGATGTTCACTCCTGCCATCTCCTGTTTGATCATTCCCAATTTGCCTTGATTCATGGGTCTAACATTCCCGATTCCTATGCAATTTTGTTCTTTACAGCATCGGACTTTACTTCCATCAGCAGTCACATCCACAACTGGGTGTTGTTTTTGCTTTGGCTCTGTCTCTTCATTCTTTCTGGACTTATTTCTCCACTCATCTCCAGTAGCATATTGAGCACGTACCAACCTGGGGAGTTCAATTTTCAGTGTCTTGTCCTATCTTTTTGCCTTTTCATACTGTTCATGGTGTTCTCAAGGCAAGAATACTGAAGTGGTTTGCCCTTCCCTCCTCCAGTGGATCACGTTTTGTCAGAACTCTTCACCATGACCCGTCCATCTTGGGTGGCCCTACATGGCATGGCTCATAGTTTCATTGAGTTATACAAGACTGTGTTCCATGTGATCAGATTGGTTAGTTTTCTGTGACTGTGGTTTTCATTCTTTCTGCCCTCTGATGGAGAAGGATAAAAGGCTTATGGAAGCTTCCTGATGGAAGAGACTGACTGAGGGGGAAACTAGGTCTTGTTCTGATGGGCGGGGCTGTGCTCTGTAAATCTTTAATCCAATTTTCTGTTGATGGGCAGCATTGTGTTCCCTTCCTACTATTTGACCTGAAGTCAAACAATGATGGAGGTAATGAAGTTCATGACAACTTCCTTCAAAAGGCCCCATGCATATAGTGCAGCACTCAGTACCCCCAATCCTGCAACAGGCCACCTCTGACCCATGCCTCTGCCATGCCTCATAGCAAATAGATGGGAAAAAATGGAAATAATGAAAGATTTTAATTTCTTGGGCTCCACAATCACTGTGGATGGAAACTGTAGCCATGAAATTAAAAGACTCTTGCTCCTTGGAAGAAAAGCTATGACAAAAGAAAACAACAACAACTAGATAGTATATTAAAAAGTAGAGACATCACTTTGCCTATAAGGTCCATATAGTCAAAGCTATAATTTTTCCAGAAGTCATGTATGGGTGTGAGATTTGAACCATAAAGAAGGCTGAGTGCCAAAGGAATGATGTTTTCAACCTGTGGTGCTAGAGAAAACTCTTGAGAGTCCCTTGAACAGCAAGGAGATGAAACCAGTCAATCTTAAAGGAAATCAACTGTGAAAATTCACTGGATGGACTGATGCTGATGCTGAAGCTGAAGTTCCAATACTTTGGCTATGTAATGCAAAGAGCCAACTCATTGGAAAAGAACCTGATGCTGGAAAAAAAAAAAAAAATGAGGGCAGGAGGAGAAGGTGGCAACAGAGGATGAGAAGTATAGATGACATCATTGACTCAATGGAAGTGAGTTTGAAAAAGCTCTGGGCGTTTGTGAAGGACAGGAAAGCCTGCCATGCTGCAATCCATGAGGTTGCAAAGAGTGGAACACGGCTGAGTGACTGAACAATGACAGTCCTACTTGATACCAATAATAACTAGATAACCCTTACAATGGAATCAAAAAAGGTGTGGTTTTTTTCTTAGTAGGTTTCAATTTTTGTATAAGAAGTAACTGAAAAGCCTGAAGAATAAAGAAAATTTTGCAGGAAAAGAAAAAAGATCATTTTAACCAATGGACTTGTAGATCTTTATGGCAATGTTTAGTAGCAGAATGGGTAGAAAGGGGGATAAAAGACCTTTTTTAAACAATAGACTTTAGAGCTTTCTGACAATGGTTAGAAGCAGAATAGGTAGAAAGGGGGATAAAATAACTTGAAAAGTGAAAGTCACTCAATTGTAACCGATTCTATGTGACCCCCTGGACTATGGAATTCTCCAGACCAGAATACTGGAGTGGGTAGACTTTCTCTTTTTCCAAGGCTATCTTCCAACGCTAGGGATCAAACCCAGGTCTCCCACATTGCAGGCTCATTCTTTACCAACTGAGCTATCAAGGAACTTAACAAAATATAAATGACAAGCAAAAGATACAGCCTGACATAGTTACTCTACAATTGTGCATAGCACTTTTTAGTGTCTCAAAATCACCCTTCATTCTTAATTAGTGCCTTAACTAGTGTGCACGTCTCAAACTCAGAGATGGCATAAATACACCATTAAGTGGTAAATATATGATACAGGCAAGAAACAAGCTCAGTACTTTCTCTGCTAACCTAAGTCATCAGAAAGATTACAAGTGAAAATGTCCATTCTTGATCTGTATCAACCATAAAAATCAAGGAAAATGAATGGAACGCATGAAAGAAAACTCGTGTCTACCACAGCTATCCAAAAGCATAGAGATGGAAACCAATACAAGAGTGCCACAATAACCAGTATCTCCAAATGGACAGTGAACAGCTAAAATCAAAGGAGGAAGTTATCCATTTTGTTTTGCTACTTGTTCAGGACTTAATTTTCATTTTTCCCACTTTTAGGTCATAATGTTGCCCATAAAGTTTTTCATTAAATTTTCATCTTGCAGGCAGGTGATAGTCTTCAAACGTTATGAATTAGTTCCATATCAGGAATCCTTGCTTGAGGCTCTGTCTGCATTTCTGAGTCAGAACATTGTTCAGGATTTTTGCCAGGGAGAATTTTTGGAGGTTGGTGCAGATTCTAGAGTAAGGATTCTTTTCCAGGCTTGTTCCCCTGAAACAATCCTGTTTGCTTATGGATTTAAAAGAATTGGGGAAATTCAGCATTCCTGGGATGTAGCTACATTTCTCAGAAAACCTATAAATACTTCTCAGATGATATTAAATATATGAAGTGACTCCAAACTAATGAAAATTGAATGGGAGCTGGCGATTTTCCCTAAAGCCTAATGTTTAGAATTTTAATCTACCAAATTCAGTCACCCCTAATTAGAAGACTTCAGCACTATGCAGGCATCTATCACTATGATATGACTCTGGGGAGGCATGTGTGTGTAATTAATCACCACGCATACCTGCCGTTTCTTCTTTTCCCTTGTGAAGCTTAGAAGGGAGAGAGATGAGTAGAATTACCATACTGTGTAAACAATTCCACATCTTAGCCATTCAGTTATTTTACTTTCCTAGAAGAACCTTGTTTTAAAAAGTTGTTAATGTTCATTTTTTTCATTCCTTTTAGTCTGTACACTCATGTGCTTTTAATTCTTCTAGCCCCCAAACTACATAGCTATTTCCCTAGAATAGAGGGCATGGTGGGGAGTGGGCAGTCTCCTGATTGTCTTATGAAGAATATGCTGTTCTATCTCAAAGGACAGACTTCCCCTTTGTGAATCCCCAGTACTTATCCATGATACGCCTGTCTTTTCTTTGGAGATTTCTACCCAAGTACTGAGAGAATCTGACCTTTCTTCGCTCATGAGATAATGACAAGACTGCCAAACATGTGCTGCCTCATAATTGCTTTTACAGATCTTTGCCATAAGCTATGATTAAATACTAGGAGAAAGGTCATGAAAAGATAAAACAAAGAAAATGACTTATTTATGGAAATTAATTAATTTAGAATTCTGTAGCACCTATGATAAACCATACATACAGTGAGACAATAAGCAGTAATGAACTTTAAATGTAGAAGAATATTTTTCTTCTGGGCCATCGACAGTTTGAGTATGAGTAGCAGCTTTTGCATATTAAATGCTGATATTTGTACTTTGCTGGACAATAATGAGAAAAGGGGTAGGAGCTGTCTTTCAGTGTAAAATAATAAAGAACTGATGGCTCAGTTGGTAAAGAATCTGCCTGCAATGCAGGAGACCCAGGTTTGATCCCTGGGTCAGGAAGATCCCCTAGAGAAAGTAGTGGCTACCCACTCTAATATTCTTGCCGGAAGAATCCCATGGACAGAGGCTACAGTCCATGGGGCCACAAAGAGTAGGCTATGACTGAGTGACTAGCACTTTCACTTTTCAAGGACTCATTCCTATAGGTTCCCATTGGAATTGTATTTTTTCAGTTACTGTGCTCCCATGTGTGTCTCATCCAAAATTTCAAATTCAGAAATTTTCCCACCAAGCAAATCAGAGTAAGCAAAAACAAAATATATCACTGGGTCCAAGGTTCAAAACCCATTGGAAGTATCAGAGTGGACCATGAATATGGTCAGAGTAAAGAAACTACAGGACTTGAGACAAAATTTGCTTTTGTGGCAGCTCTTCCCTGTAGATAAAGCGATGCATCTTAAAGACATGACACTTGATTTTGGGTGCCTTTGATCTGAAGACAAGTCAAGAGGTTCCTTTTAAAGCTCTGAGGGGCAGCTCATAAATGAGAAAGCTTATTTCTGAGAACAGGAACAAAAGGCCTTATTAAAGCTCCAAACTGAATGCAGCAGGAGAAAAATGCAAACCAGAAATTGTTCAAAGACACAAGTGATTCTAGCAGAAGCAGAGTAATAGAAATTGGAGTTGTCAGAATTTGGTTTCAAATAACAAAGACACTTAAATGAGCCTTCCTCCTACAAAGAAAGGAAAAATGCAAAATTTTACAAAAGGCTTTTAAAATCACATCATGATTGGATATTCTGCTTCTGCCTGTCTGAAGCTAATTCCTGAATTCCTTAAACAGAAGGAAGCATGTCTATGTTACCAAGACTTTTGACAGTTGAGGGGAAAAGGGAAAAGTCAAGAAGAAATGCCAGTCATGCAGTCTTAGCAAAGTTTATTTTTCCTGGCTCCGGTGCTTTTCAGGGAAGCACATTGTGATGAATCCAAAGTCTTCTCAGACAGGATTTGGGTTACATTTGCAAGAAAAGTTTCCCAGTGATATCAGAAGTATATTTTTAAAAACACAATTAATATGAATTCAGGTATATGGAAAATAGCAGGAAGAGTAATGATTAAATTTGTGTAAAACATTAAAATGAAGGCATAAACTAATATATTGTGATCTAATGTTTAAAGCAATTTCCCACTCAAATTTTGGGAAAGGATTTAGAGAGGACAATGCCAACAATATTTTTATATAAGCATTATAAGATTACCAGTTTTTCCTTTCCTTTGATAGAATCAACCGCCTTCTTTGTAGACAAATAATCTACTTATGGTCCCTGGGTTGGGAAGACCCTGGAGAAGGGAAAGGCTACCCACTCCAGCATTCTGGCCTGAAGAATTCCATGGACTATATAGTTCATGGGGTCACAAAGAATCAGACATGACTGAGCGACTTTCACTTCGACTTTATGATTTCTAAGTAAAGGCAGCAACAGAAAGAGAATTAAATAGCAGCAATGTTACCAGCAGTGCAAAGGAAGCATTTTATGAAGTGAGGCAAAGAAAATGTCCAATTGTCTGGACCTTTAAAAACAAAAGCTTTGAAAAGGAGAATTATGCATTATCTTGGTTGAAAGATTTTTTTGTAGAGTACTCATGTTTTAGGTCATCCTTTCATCCAATAGTGCTGATTCATCAGTTTGAGGAAATGAATAAACTCAATGCCAGGTACAGAGTCACGTTCTTTGTGGGAACTCAGTAAACATTAATCAAGGGAGCTGATGAGAATTTACAAAGAGGAAAAGCTGTCTTGTCCACCTATTTGTGACATACAATAAAGACTGCATTAGCCCTGGCATTTAAAATATGGGCTACATGTAGCTGTCTTTCTTACTTTGGCAACCCTGTTTCAAATGGAAGATGACCGCTTTGGCAGATGAATAACTCTATCTTCAATTTCTAATCACATTACCTTGCAAAGTTCCCTTTAAAGAAAAAGGAGATATTCAAGTACCAACAGTTACATTTATCCAACATTTCAGAGAGATTTAACATCTTGCTAAATTATAAAAATGATATTGCTTAACTCTTCAATACTCAAGTTGCAATAATTGGATCTGAAGATTTAACGTGTTCACAGTTACACATTTTGATAATTTGACAGATAAATACTTAGGGAATTTCCTATGAGCCAGGCTATCACAAAAATGAATACCACTTCTTTCAATTATTAAACTTATCATTATTATTTAGCTGGTACATTGCATACTAATAAGGTAGTGGGATGAGGGAGAGAGGTGAGAAGACATAGGTCCCTTAAGAAAGGTGAGAGAGAAAAATAACATCCAGACATCCAGAAGGTACTTTATGACACCTCATTTCACTCAATCTTTAACATTCACCTCACTCCACTGAAATAAGAGTGATTACCTATCTTCTCTATATTTTTCGTATGTTTCTTTCTTAACACATGAAAAAAATTCTTGGCTTAAAGCTATGTAATTCTCCTAGAAATTAAACTATGTAACCAGAATTTGAAGCTGTGTCTATTTTACTTCTGATATAGTATACCAGTATAACTGTAGTGGTTGTAATTTTAACCACATTGCCTTAGGATCTAGAGGGAACACTTCTGCCATCACATCCCTACTCAACAGTGTTATATCATTCCTAGCTATAAAACAGACTAATGGTTCCAGGAACGCATGGCAACAAGTTTGAACTAATGGCCCACTTTGCTCAATGACACAGTCATTTCAAATCCCACTGTTTCACATTGCTTATTGTGGGGAATATTCATCATTTCCAGAAACTGGGCATGCCAGTTAGTGCATTATCACCTGAACTCTAATTTCCTTGCCATCTTGGACATCCTTTAATCTGGTCTCATCTTTCTTCCCTTTTGTGAAGGCCGAGATTAAGGCACTGTGCCCTTGGAAGCTCTGAACCAGTAATTAACAAGCCATAAATCTTTAGCCTTTTGCTTGTGCTCACCTCCTGACCTTATCTAAAATTTAACTCTCTGCTGAGGATAGTGCTTTGCCCGTATCCCTCAGATCTAGGAAGCAGATAGGAAGTCCTCAATTCTTAAAACTTTTATTTTAAGCACATCACTTTTCTACTACCACGTCTAACCGATTCATTTTATCCTACCATAGTTATTTTCATCCTTCATCAGCACCATCG
>SJYX01013965.1:9766-43489 GCA_006410675.1 Oreotragus oreotragus | reverse complement strand
TATGTTTTCCTTTGCCTTACTGTCCCACCCTAAAAATCAATCCATACATATGGCTTTTTTGAATCTGAACTAATAAGCAGTTGCAAATAAAATCACATAATCACGCAGACATGTGCTTCTCTGTATGTATAGACTACCATCTCTAGAAGTCTTTTAATACTTCCTGGAAATTCTTTACATTTTCCAAGGCTTCTTTCTAACATGTTATCCAACTACTTCAAACCTCTATTTCTCTTCTCAAATCTTCCTTTCCTTCTGCTTTTCACATCCTGATAACCTCTTCTAGCCTCCTAAACCTAAACCTAGAAGCAGGTTTTTCTGCACCCACATCATCTGGTTCCATTCCTTTTGCCCAGGCTCAACTCTCCTCAGTGGCTTCAGATTCCATCTTCTCCTGCTTCTCAGAACTATCGTACTATTGACTTCCTCTCTTTTATTATATTTTACTTTTTTTGT
The DNA here is from genome assembly GCA_006410675.1 of Oreotragus oreotragus. Taxonomy (NCBI): domain Eukaryota; kingdom Metazoa; phylum Chordata; class Mammalia; order Artiodactyla; family Bovidae; genus Oreotragus; species Oreotragus oreotragus. The sequence goes on along the minus strand of SJYX01013965.1, from coordinate 43,033 downwards.
ACCAATACCTTATATATTTTTCTTTTATTGCTGTTGTAACAAATTACAGCTTTAGTGGTTTAGAACAAGACAAACTTATTATATCAGCAATTGATCTTTAAGGGCTAAAATTAAGGTGTCAGTAGAGCTCTGTTCCTCATGGAGGCTTTAAAAGAGAATCTGTTTCCTTGCCTTTTCCAAATTCTAGAGGATACCCTGAGTTCTCCCCTTGTGGACCCCATAAACCAATCATGCTTCCAATCTCTGCTTCCAACCTCTTACTTTTTCTTTGACAGGAGCCTTCTTCTTGGAAGAACACTTTTAGGGTTGAGCCCACCTAGAAAATCCAGGAATATCTTTCCAACTCAAGATACTAAACTTAATCACACCTGCAAAGTCACTTTTGCTATGTAAGTTAACACATTCACAGGTTTCAGGATGAGGGCATAAACATCTTTGGGGAACCATTATTTTATCTACCACACTTTCCTATCACTACTACTTGATGTTCATTCCTTTCCTGTTCTTATGCCTTAACCCTACTTTGTGGTCATCACATTTCTGACTACTTCAGAGCCCATCTTGAATTGCCTACATAATTTTTTTCCTCATCTCTCCCTATAAACACACACACACACACACATTCTATGGAAATCAGTTATACTAATTCTATTTATGAATTTTTAATTGCAAAATACTTTTCAGTTCCTGTCTCTTATACACATCTAGATGTGTATAAGAGACAGTTTTTGTTGTTATTAGTCACTAAGTTGTGTCCAATTCTTTGGCTTCCCAGGCTCCTCTGTCCATGGGTTTTCCAGGCAAGAATCCTGGAGTGGGTTGCCATTTCCTTCTCCAAGGGGTCTTCCTGACGGACCGAGGATTTGAACCCGTGTCTCCTGCACTGGCAGGCAGAGTCTTTACCGCTGAGCCACCAAAGCCAGTCAAATAACGCCTCTTTCCAGCTGTAAAAATTCCTCAGTTACTACAGTTTTTTAAAACAGAATACCCAAACTTCTTGCTCCAGCCTTTAGGCCTACCAGCTGCCTCACCTGATTCTGAATTCTTCTTATTCACCGTCCTACAGTCATACAGACTCTTGTTCCTCTTCTTTGTTTTGGGACCCTACCCCTTGCCCTTTCCTTTCTTTCCTTGCACTGTTTTCTTAGGGAACTGGCAGTACTGATTCTTGTGTGTTTCTTGTCGCTTAACTCATGTCTCATCCATAGAGAAGCTCTTCATTTTCATACGCTGTAAAATCCTTACCCAGGATTCCATCACAGTATCTTGTTTATTCATTGTATTGAAAAATATGTTGTAATATTATTTTATCTTTCCATTTAAATTTAAATTCAGTCAGAATAAGGGTCTTGACTATTTTGACAAGATGAGACCTAAAGCTTTCTTGCCCAGAACAGTCACTTGCACATAGTAGGTGCTTAAGAATGATTTGTTAAATGAGAGAATGAGGCCATGAATGTGTCATTTTCCAGGGTTATCAGTAAGAGAACTATAAATGCTAGGGAAAAAGGGGCTGTGGTACCCAAAATTCAAAAGCTTATTACAATTTTCATACAAATTAACTTTTACAAGTGTGATAATGAAGATGTTGCTATTTCTAGCACATCAACAGAGACAGCTAATCATTCAGAATGCAGGCAAGATGAGCCTCAGAAGACCTGAGAGGTCCAAGAGAACTTTGTTTTTTACTTCAGAAATTATAATTTTTAAAATTTCATCTTCATACCATTTTTGGAAACATGTCATGTTTCTTAAAAAAGTAGCTGGAGCCACATTCTGTACACTATATCTATGTTTTAACTTAATCACATAGTACATATGACAGAGGTGGGAATAGTTACATCAATGGACTTTCTATTTTATTATAAGGTTTTAAAAATATGAGTCCATTTCAGAGATGTTAGTAGCATTTAGCTCTAAATTAATTACTCCCCCTTTATTGTTTTATAGATTTACTCCTTTCTTGGTGTCCAAAACCTTTAAATTCTGTTTCCACTTTTTGAAAATAATAAGTAATTATGGAGAATGGGTGGAAGGTTTGTTAAGACAGTGTTCAGTGAAAGGATATTTAGAAATACATGGATATGCTTCATAATGGTTACCCTTCATTTCCCAAAAGTATAACTGTAGGTATATTGATTAATCTAGAATCTGCAGGTGCCCAATGATGATCCTTCTTCAACTAAAGAGTTTTTAGAAGACAGGTCTTCATGAATCTCTCATGTTTGCCTGTCTTGCTAACAAGGCTTGAAAGTGAAAGTGAAGTCGCTCAGTGTTGCCCGACTCTTTGCGACCCCATGGACAGTGAGTGGCTTGCACCAAGCTCCTCCATCCATGGGATTTTCCAGGCAAGAGTACTGGAGTGGGTTGCCATTTCCTTCTCCAGGGAATCTTCCCGACCCAGGGATCGAACCCAGGTCTCCCGCATTGTAGACAGACGCTTTACCATCTGAGCCAACAAGGCTGTATCTGCCCTTTTTTCCAGACTCTTTTCAGGGATGTCTGTATAGGAAATAACCTTGGAAAATAGACATAGCACCTCCCTCTGAAGCACTAAGAAAAAAATTGAAATTGCCTATGCTTGGAGTTCCTCTTTTGTAACAAAACATATTCCTTTGCAGTTATCATCAGGCCCTCTTTTCATTACCATGTGAGGATGTGGTTTGGCAACTGATGCAAAGTGATGAAATTGTGGTTACTGCTACTGCTTTGTAGAGAAGGGAATGGCAACCCACCCCAGTACTCTTGCCTGGATAATCCCATGGATGGAGGAGCCTATAGGCTATACAGTCCATGGGGTCGCGAAGAGTCCATCATGACTGAGCGACTTCACTTTCACATTTCACTTTCATGCATTGGAGAAGGAAATGCAACCCACTCCAGTGTTCTTGCCTGAAGAATCCCAGGGACAGAGGAGCCTGCTGGGCTGCCGTCTATAGGGTCGCACAGAGTTGGGCATGAAGCAACTTAGCAGCAGTAGCAGCAGCAGCTACTGCTATGAATTATCAACTCTCGTTGCTCTTTAGCCTGGGAGTTATGTGCCTTCTACCAGCATTTATATAGTGATGGCAGACTAAATTGTTTGCTTGTGAATAGGTTAAAATTTCAGATCCTTCATAGTTCTTGGTAGTTATCATTTTTTTATATAGTAGTCTATAGCCACATCAATGACTTTTGTTTCCTATGTGACATTATGTGTTTAGCTCTTGTTATTAACTATTTGCATATATCTGTTTACATATTAACTATTTGCATACATCTGTTTACATACATATATCACTATTTGTATCGTATAAACTAAATTCCATTAATGTGAAATTCTTCTGTACTGTGCAAATATCTTCCACTTTCTATTTTCTTTCTGTCTTTTAAAAATTAACTTGACCTTTTTTTATTTGTTCTATTCTTGGAAAGATGTAAAAATAGACATCTGTGTTTTGAATTAAGTTTAGCAATTATTGTTTTGAAGATAGGTTCCAACAAGAATACTGAAGTGTTTACTCTGATAAAAAAATACATTGGGGAAATTTGAGCATTTTCTGTACAAAATATTGTAATTGAGAACGTCTGTGCATTTAGCCTGGAAGAACTTCAGAATGAGTTAATTTACTGAAAAAAATTCACTCTCTGTTACATAGCAAACTGACTAGGAAACATATAAAATGCAATAATACCACAAAGACTAGCTTTTCCTCCTAGCTGTGTTTTCTTGGGTAAATATTTCAACTTCTCTTAGTAACAGTTTAGAGCAGGTAGATTTAGAACCCCGTTTGTAATCCTTTTAACTACGTTCTTGCCAATGATATGTTTTCCTTTGCCTTACTGTCCCACCCTAAAAATCAATCCATACATATGGCTTTTTTGAATCTGAACTAATAAGCAGTTGCAAATAAAATCACATAATCACGCAGACATGTGCTTCTCTGTATGTATAGACTACCATCTCTAGAAGTCTTTTAATACTTCCTGGAAATTCTTTACATTTTCCAAGGCTTCTTTCTAACATGTTATCCAACTACTTCAAACCTCTATTTCTCTTCTCAAATCTTCCTTTCCTTCTGCTTTTCACATCCTGATAACCTCTTCTAGCCTCCTAAACCTAAACCTAGAAGCAGGTTTTTCTGCACCCACATCATCTGGTTCCATTCCTTTTGCCCAGGCTCAACTCTCCTCAGTGGCTTCAGATTCCATCTTCTCCTGCTTCTCAGAACTATCGTACTATTGACTTCCTCTCTTTTATTATATTTTACTTTTTTTGTACCAATACCTTATATATTTTTCTTTTATTGCTGTTGTAACAAATTACAGCTTTAGTGGTTTAGAACAAGACAAACTTATTATATCAGCAATTGATCTTTAAGGGCTAAAATTAAGGTGTCAGTAGAGCTCTGTTCCTCATGGAGGCTTTAAAAGAGAATCTGTTTCCTTGCCTTTTCCAAATTCTAGAGGATACCCTGAGTTCTCCCCTTGTGGACCCCATAAACCAATCATGCTTCCAATCTCTGCTTCCAACCTCTTACTTTTTCTTTGACAGGAGCCTTCTTCTTGGAAGAACACTTTTAGGGTTGAGCCCACCTAGAAAATCCAGGAATATCTTTCCAACTCAAGATACTAAACTTAATCACACCTGCAAAGTCACTTTTGCTATGTAAGTTAACACATTCACAGGTTTCAGGATGAGGGCATAAACATCTTTGGGGAACCATTATTTTATCTACCACACTTTCCTATCACTACTACTTGATGTTCATTCCTTTCCTGTTCTTATGCCTTAACCCTACTTTGTGGTCATCACATTTCTGACTACTTCAGAGCCCATCTTGAATTGCCTACATAATTTTTTTCCTCATCTCTCCCTATAAACACACACACACACACACATTCTATGGAAATCAGTTATACTAATTCTATTTATGAATTTTTAATTGCAAAATACTTTTCAGTTCCTGTCTCTTATACACATCTAGATGTGTATAAGAGACAGTTTTTGTTGTTATTAGTCACTAAGTTGTGTCCAATTCTTTGGCTTCCCAGGCTCCTCTGTCCATGGGTTTTCCAGGCAAGAATCCTGGAGTGGGTTGCCATTTCCTTCTCCAAGGGGTCTTCCTGACGGACCGAGGATTTGAACCCGTGTCTCCTGCACTGGCAGGCAGAGTCTTTACCGCTGAGCCACCAAAGCCAGTCAAATAACGCCTCTTTCCAGCTGTAAAAATTCCTCAGTTACTACAGTTTTTTAAAACAGAATACCCAAACTTCTTGCTCCAGCCTTTAGGCCTACCAGCTGCCTCACCTGATTCTGAATTCTTCTTATTCACCGTCCTACAGTCATACAGACTCTTGTTCCTCTTCTTTGTTTTGGGACCCTACCCCTTGCCCTTTCCTTTCTTTCCTTGCACTGTTTTCTTAGGGAACTGGCAGTACTGATTCTTGTGTGTTTCTTGTCGCTTAACTCATGTCTCATCCATAGAGAAGCTCTTCATTTTCATACGCTGTAAAATCCTTACCCAGGATTCCATCACATTATCTTGTTTATTCATTGTATTGAAAAATATGTTGTAATATTATTTTATCTTTCCATTTAAATTTAAATTCAGTCAGAATAAGGGTCTTGACTATTTTGACAAGATGAGACCTAAAGCTTTCTTGCCCAGAACAGTCACTTGCACATAGTAGGTGCTTAAGAATGATTTGTTAAATGAGAGAATGAGGCCATGAATGTGTCATTTTCCAGGGTTATCAGTAAGAGAACTATAAATGCTAGGAAAAAAGGGGCTGTGGTACCCAAATTCAAAAGCTTATTACAATTTTCATACAAATTAACTTTTACAAGTGTGATAATGAAGATGTTGCTATTTCTAGCACATCAACAGAGACAGCTAATCGTTCAGAATGCAGGCAAGATGAGCCTCAGAAGACCTGAAAGGTCCAAAAGAACTATGTTTTTTACTTCAGAAATTATAATTTTTAAAATTTCATCTTCATACCATTTTTGGAAACATCTCATGTTTCTTAAAAAAGTAGCTGGAGCCACATTCTGTACACTATATCTATGTTTTAACTTAATCACATAGTACATATGACAGAGGTGGGAATAGTTACATCAATGGACTTTCTATTTTATTATAAAGTTTTTTTAAATATGAGTCCATTTCAGAGATGCTAGTAACATTTAGCTCTAAATTAATTACTCCCCCTTTATTGTTTTATAGATTTACTCCTTTCTTGGTGTACAAAACCTTTAAATTCTGTTTCCACTTTGAAAATAATAAATAATTATGGAGAATGGGTGGGAGGTTTGTTAAGACAGTGTTCAGTGAAAGGATATTTAGAAATACATGGGTATGCTTCATAATGGTTACCCTTCATTTCCCAAAAGTATAACTGCAGGTATATTGATTAATCTAGAATCTGCAGGTGCCCATTGATGATCCTTCTTCAACTAAAGAGTTTTTAGAAGACAGGTCTTCATGAATCTCTCATGTTTCTGCCTGTCTTGCTTACAAGGCTGTGAAAGTGAAAGTGAAGTTGTTCAGTCATGCCCGACTCTTTGCGACCCCATGGACAGTGAGTGGCTTGCACCAAGCTCCTCCGTCCATGGGATTTTCCAGGCAAGAGTACTGGAGTGGGTTGCCATTTCCTTCTCCAGGGAATCTTCTCGACCCAGGGATCGAACCCAGGTCTCCCGCATTGTAGACAGACACTTTACCATCTGAACCAACAAGGCTATATCTGCCCTTTTTTCCAGACTCTTTTCAGGGATGTCTGTATAGGAAATAACCTTGGAAAATAGACATAGCACCTCCCTCTGAAGCACTAAGAAAAAATTGAAATTGCCTATGCTTGGAGTTCCTCTTTTGTAACAAAACATATTCCTTTGCAGTTATCATCAGGCCCTCTTTTCATTACCATGTCAGAATGCGGTTTGGCAACTGATGCAAAGTGATGAAACTGTCTCTTATACACATCTAGATGTGTATAAGAGACAGTGATAAACCATACATACAGTGAGACAATAAGCAGTAATGAACTCTAAATGTAGAAGAATATTTTTCTTCTGGGCCATCGACAGTTTGAGTATGAGTAGCAGCTTTTGCATATTAAATGCTGATATTTGTACTTTGCTGGACAATAATGAGAAAAGGGGTAGGAGCTGTCTTTCAGTGTAAAATAATAAAGAACTGATGGCTCAGTTGGTAAAGAATCTGCCTGCAATGNGAAGGGAATGGCAACCCACCCCAGTACTCTTGCCTGGATAATCCCATGGATGGAGGAGCCTATAGGCTATACAGTCCATGGGGTCGCGAAGAGTCCATCATGACTGAGCGACTTCACTTTCACATTTCACTTTCATGCATTGGAGAAGGAAATGCAACCCACTCCAGTGTTCTTGCCTGGAGAATCCCAGGGACAGAGGAGCCTGCTGGGCTGCCATCTATGGGGTCGCACAGAGTTGGGCATGAAGCGACTTAGCAGCAGTAGCAGCAGCAGCTACTGCTATGAATTATCAACTCTCTTTGCTCTTTAGCCTGGGAGTTATGTGCCTTCTACCAGCATTTATATAGTGATGGCAGACTAAATTGTTTGCTTGTGAATAGGTTAAAATTTCAGATCCTTCATAGTTCTTGGTAGTTATAATTTTTTATATAGTAGTCTATAGCCTCATCAATGACTTTTGTTTCCTATGTGACATTATGTGTTTATCTCTTGTTATTAACTATTAGAATATTTCTGTTTACATATTAACTATTTGCATACATCTGTTTACATACATATATCACTATTTGTATTGTATAAACTAAATTCCATTAAAGTGAAATTCTACTGTACTGTGCAAATATCTTCCACTTTCCATTTTCTTTCTGTCTTTTAAAAATTAACCTTGACCTTTTTTTTATTTGCTCTATCCTTAGAAAGATGTAAAAGTAGACATCTGTGTTTTGAATTAAGTTTAGCAATTATTGTTTTGGAGATAGGTTCCAACAAGAATACTGAAATGTTTTCTCTGATAAAAAAATACATTGGGGAAATTTGAGCATTTTCTGTACAAAATATTGTAATTTGAGATCTTCTGTGCATTTAGCCTGAAAGAACCTCAGAATGAGTTAATTTACTGAAAAAAAGTAACTCTCTGTTACATAGCAAACTGACTAGGAAACATATAAAATGCAATAATACCACAAAGACTAGCTTTTCCTCCTAGCTGTGTTTTCTTGGGTAAATATTTCAACTTCTCTCAGTAACAGTTTAGAGCAGGTAGATTTAAAACCCCATTTGTAATCCTTTTAACTACATTCTTGCCAATGATATGTTTTCCTTTGCCTTACTGTCCCACCCTAAAAATCAATCCATACATATGGCTTTTTTGAATCTGAACTAATAAGCAATTGCAAATAAAATCACATAATCACGCAGACATGTGCTCCTCTGTATGTATAGACTACCATCTCTAGAAGTCTTTTAATACTTCCTGGAAATTCTTTACATTTTCCAAGGCTTCTTTCTAACATGTTATCCAAGTACTTCAAACCTCTATTTCTCTTCTCAAACCTTCCTTTCCTTCTGGTTTTCACATCCCGATAACCTCTTCTAGCCTCCTAAACCTAAACCTAGAAGCAGTTTTTTCTGCACCCACGTCATCTGGTTCCATTCCTTTTGCCCAGGCTCAACTCTCCTCAATGGCTTCAGATTCCATCTTCTGCTTCTCAGAACTATCGTACTATTTACTTCCTCTCTTTTATTATATTTTACTTTTTTTGTACCAATACCTTCTATATTTTTCTTTTATTGCTGCTGTAACAAATTACAGCTTTAGTGGTTTAGAACAAGACAAACTTATTATATCAGCAATTGATCTTTAAGGGCTAAAATTAAGGTGTCAGTAGAGCTCTGTTCCTCATGGAAGCTTTAAAAGGGAATCTGTTTCCTTGCCTTTTCCAAATTCTAGAGGATATCTTGAGTTCTCCCCTTGTGGACCCCATAAACCAATCATGCTTCCAATCTCTGCTTCCAACCTCTTACTTTTTCTTTGACAGGAGCCTTCTTCTTGGAAGAACACTTTTAGGGTTGAGCCCACCTAGAAAATCCAGGAATATCTTTCCAACTCAAGATACTAAACTTAATCACACCTGCAAAGTCACTTTTGCTATGTAAGTTAACACATTCACAGGTTTCAGGATGAGGGCATAAACATCTTTGGGGAACCATTATTTTATCTACCACACTTTCCTATCACTACTACTTGATGTTCATTCCTTTCCTGTTCTTATGCCTTAACCCTACTTTGTGGTCATCACATTTCTGACTACTTCAGAGCCCATCTTGAATTGCCTACATAATTTTTTTCCTCATCTCTCCCTATAAACACACACACACACACACATTCTATGGAAATCAGTTATACTAATTCTATTTATGAATTTTTAATTGCAAAATACTTTTCAGTTCTTACTTGACTTTTCAGCAACATATATATCACTGACAACACACTGATTCTTGAAAATATTTCTGTAGGCTTCTATGACACATAATTTTCTGGTTTTCCATATATGACTTATTCTTTTTAAATTTACTTTCAACATCATTTTCTGCTTAATATTTACAAGATCGTTTTTCTCTGAGTGTTGTTCCTAGCTTTATTCTCTACTTACTGTACAGAGTCTCTCTAACTTACCTCAAGAACTCTATCATATCGAATTCTTTGTTTTTTAATTTTTATTGGAGTATCAGTTCAGTCGCTCAGTCGTGTCTGACTCTTTGCAACCCCATGAATCGCAGCACACCAGGCCTCCCTGTCCATCACCATCTCCCGAAGTTCACCCAAACTCATTTGCATCGAGTCAGTGATGCCATCCAGCCATGTCATCCTCTGTCATCCCCTTCTCCTCCTGCCCCCAATCCCTCCCAGCATCAGAGTCTTTTCCAATGAGTCAACTCTTCGCATGAGGTGGCCAAAGTGTTGGAGTTTCAGCTTTAGCATCAGTCCTTCAAATGAACACCTAGGACTGATCTCCTTTAGAATGGACTGTTTGGATCTCCATGCAGTCCAAGGGACTCTCAAGAGTCTTCTCCAACACCACAGTTCAAAAGCATCAATTCTTCGGTGCTCAGCTTTCTTCACAGTCCAACTCTCACATCCATACATGGCCACTGGAAAAACCATAGCCTTGACTAGATGGACCGTTGTTGGCAAAGTAATGTCTCTGCTTTTGAATATGCTATCTAGGTTGGTAACTTTCCTTCCAAGGAATAAGCATCTGTTAATTTCATGGCTGCAATCATATAGTTGATTTATAATGTTGTATTAGTTTCAAGTGTACAGCAAAGTGAATAAGTTATACATATACATGTATCCACTCGTTATTTAGATGATTTCCCCATATAGAGAAGTGACCCCTATATGAGAAATTACCCCTATATGGGAAATGACCCCACTTAGGTCATTATAGACCCACTGCAGTGTTCTTGCCTGGAGAATCCCAGGAACGGAGGAGCCTGGTGGGCTGCCATCTATGGGGTCACACAGAGTTGGACACGACTGAAGTGACTTGGCAGCAGGTCATTACAGAGTACTGAGTAGAGTTCCCTGTACTATAAAGTAGCTCCTTCTTAGTTATCTATTTTATACACAGTACTGTGCATATGTCAACACCAATCTCCCAGTCTGTCCCTCTCCATTTACCTGCTGGTAACCACAAGCTGGTTTTCTACATCTGTGACTTTTCCAAATAAGTTCATTTGTACTGTCTTTGTATTCCACATATAAGCCATATCATATGATATTTGGCTTTCTCTGATAATCTCCAGGTCCATCCATGTTGCTGCAAATGACATTATTTGTTCTTTTCATGGCTGAGTAGTATTCACTGTATATATTTAATATGTACAACATCTTCTTTATCCATTCTTCTTTTGTGGACATGTTGGGGGAGCCTGGTGGGCTGCCGTCTATGGGGTCACACAGAGTCGGACACGACTGAAGTGACTTAGCAGCAGCAGCAGCAGAAGCGACTTAGCAGTAGCAGCAGCAGGCTTTCTATAAATACCAATGATTCTCTAGCTTCTATTGTTAGTGTAGATCTCATTTTTATTTCATAACATACAACTAATTATTGTAATTTTCAATGAGGTGGTAAAACACGTTATGCTCTAATCTTGTCTTTTTTTGCCTTTTTTTCAAAAGAAATGCATGCAAATGTTAAACTGTATACTTCTTATGAATATGTGGCAGCACATAAAGCATAGTTATTATATATTTATGCTGATCAGGTTTGTACATCTACCATAATTCAGAGAGACACTAGCATTTTGGGTTTTTACCTCTGTAAGTATTGAAAAAAAGGGAATGTTTTTCAAATTAGAGCACAATTATAGCATTCCTCATTGACAAATCTCTTTTTTTTTACTTTTACAGGAATGGCCTTTTATAGTTATAGAAATATTATTATTATTCTGAAAAAGCAAGTAAATTGCTAGGTTTACTATGCATAGGGTTTACTATGATAAGACCAAAAGAAGTGAAAAATTGGAGGTCAATTTTCCTATCTTACTATGATTGCCAAAACAGTTCTTACTTGTTCTATATAAATAGAAGACAATGGTGGAAATGATATTAGAGTAAAAACCTAAGGGAAAGATATATCCTAAGGTGTATTTTTTTTTTTTTTTTTTGTTATCATCTTCTACAATTCGTGTCTGATTTTCTTAACTTCTATTTTCTTGTTAACCAGTTTTAGCTACACTTCTTTTCTCACAACTAATGTGGCTCTACTAACCTAGTTGATAAAAAACAATACATTCCGAAACTTACCAATATTTCTTTAGCCTCATCTTACTTGAAATCTCATCAATCTCCCTTCTTTATTGAATGGTTCCTCTCTTGAATTCTTTGAAATCACACATTCCTGACTTTCCTCTCCTCTCTCTTTCCCTCCTTCCTAGGCCCCCTTTTCAGGATATACCTACTTAGATGTGCTCCTGAGGTTAAGCTGGAGGACTTTTTGTTCTTTTCTATCTACTTTCAACCCAGGTGACTGCATCTAATACCATGACTATAAACAATATTTGTATATGATGAGTGCTAATTTTATATGATCAGATGATTAATCCAATATTTCATTTTACATCTTCAGTTGGACATAAAATCATGTCTCAGGTTTATCATGTCTGCTGCTGCTAAGTGGCTTCAGTCATATCTGACTCTGTGCGACCCCACAGACAGCAGCCCACCAGGCTCTGCCATCCCTGGGATTTTCCAGGCAAGAGTACTGGAGTGGATTGCCATTGCCTTCTCCGTTATCACGTCTAGTATGCATTATATCTTATATCCCTTCTAAGTAAATAACATTGTAGAGCTCACAACTTGAGAAATGTTTATTTTTCTCATTCATGTATTCATCCTCCAACACANTACTGGAGTGGATTGCCATTGCCTTCTCCGTTATCACGTCTAGTATGCATTATATCTTATATCCCTTCTAAGTAAATAACATTGTAGAGCTCACAACTTGAGAAATGTTTATTTTTCTCATTCATGTATTCATCCTCCAACACACCATCAAATGCTTTTAGTAATAATTCAGTAATAATTTTAGTAATAATTCCCATGGTCTGGTGATTAAGTCTCTGAACTTCCACTGCAGGGGATATGGTTTGATCCCTGGTTGGGGAAGTTCCATATGCCCTGAGATGCTGCCAAGGAAAAAAATAAAAGGAATAACTCAAATATTCCTGAATATGTCTATTTTCCTGCCATGACTTCTGGGCCCCATTAAATCAGTTTTTCATACAGTATTTAGAATGATGGTATTTTTTGTTGTTGTTAGTCACTAGGTTGTGTCCAGTTCTTTGCCTTCCCAGGCTCCTCTGTCCATGGGTTTTCCAGGCAAGAATCCTGGAGTGGGTTGCCATTTTCTTCTCCAAGGGGTCTTCCTGACCAACCCAGGATTTGAACCTGTGTCTCCTGCACTGGCAGGCAGATTCTTTACTGCTNTGGTATTTTTTGTTGTTGTTAGTCACTAGGTTGTGTCCAGTTCTTTGCCTTCCCAGGCTCCTCTGTCCATGGGTTTTCCAGGCAAGAATCCTGGAGTGGGTTGCCATTTTCTTCTCCAAGGGGTCTTCCTGACCAACCCAGGATTTGAACCTGTGTCTCCTGCACTGGCAGGCAGATTCTTTACTGCTGAGCCACCAAAGCCAGTCAAATTACGCCTCTTTCCAGCTATAAAAATTCCTCAGTTACTACAGTTTTTTAAAACAGAATACCCAAACTTCTTGCTCCAGCCTTTAGGCCTACCAGCTGCCTCACCTGATTCTGAATTCTTCTTATNATAATACCATGGTCAAAAATTAGAAGGAGAGTGCTGTGGAGAAAGAGTGAAAGAGGACTAGCAGTAGTTCCTAGGCTCATCACATGACTGCACTTGAAATCTCCGATAATAGACTGTTTAAAGAATCAGAGCTAACAGGCCAGTTCATTTCTTTACACAACGTGTTCTTATTCCTCTCGGATATAAATTAGCCCAATCATATTAAATGTCACACACTGTACGTAGAGCTGGGTAATGATCTCCATCAGATAATGAGTGCAGAGGGTTCACTTCACTCAGCGCTTCTCTTCCAGCTGTTTCTACTTATCTTAATTTTCCTAATTGGGTTACAATTAGGCTGTGATTGAGACATTAACACGGGAATTGGAGCTTTTCAACAAAAGGGTTTACTTCTTTTATTGTTTTGTGGTTCTCAACTTTCAGAGGCCTATTTCTTGCTACATGTTAATTAAAAAAGATTACAAAATATTTAAGACAAGCTTATGGCATACAAAGAATAACCTATTTACATCTGTACAGAACTAGCAATTTGACTGTAAGAAAAACACTATTCAGGAATGTTTTTTCAATTTAGACTAGGGCATGAGATATTTATTTTAAAACTATTATTTTGTTTCTGACATCGTCCCCAGGTCTGACATCACTTACTGAAAGGAAAGCTAACAGATGGACAAGCTTTAGATTGGAATGGTAAAAGTCACATCTAAGCCCTTGCTATTCAGAGTATGATCCTTGGATCAAGAACATCAGTATCACCAGGGACCTTGTTGGAAATTCAGCATCTCAACCTTAGTTGATTTTAATCCTATTGAAAGAGAATCTGCATTTTAACAAGATCCCTGAGTAATTGATATGCATATTAAAGTTTGAGAAATTCTGTTAGAGCCTGATTATAGCAACAAATCAAAGGCAATTTCAAATTTAAAAAATTACCTCATCATGCATTCTGATCATATATAAGAAACTACGAAATCTCAACTAGTAGTCTAGTGACAATTAGGTTTAGCTTTTTAATAACATCACTACTTTAGATTTTAAAGGATAAGGTAAAAGATTTTCAAAGCATTGTGTGAGAAAAGTATAGGGGCAGAGTTGAGTTGGAAATGGTTGATTCTTTTTGTTCTCTATGGAATCTAGACAGTCTAACGTTTTTCTCTGTGGATCAGGGCTGCTGAAACTTGAAGACTCATGATAAGGCTCCACAACCAGTGGAAAGTGTTTCATTCCACTCATAAATCTCCCCACTATGTTTCCTTATTCATTTTAGTAATCATGGACCTCTAATTACTTCTCTTTACCCAATTAAATGCACTTTGTCATTTAAAACTTTAGTAATATGTTTTCAGGACTTCCCTGGAAGTCCGGTGGTTTAGACTCTGTGTTTCCACTTCAGGGGTTGCAAGTTTGATCCCTAGTTAGAGAACGAAGATCCCACAGGCCATGCCTCTCAGTCAAAATACAAGTGTGTTTTCAAAATTCCTGTTTTAGAAGAGCAGATTCCTAAGGAACGCTGTGTTGCTATTTATTAGAGGGTAACCTATTGCCGGCCATTGGTATCAAGGTGACTTAAATAAGAATTCTGCCGTTTCCTGTGAGAAGCAGGACACCATTGTTAAGCTTTTCATTCTGTTGGTGATCACTATTTTATCTTTTCTTCACTTGTTGCTTTGGTGTCCTGATATTTGAGAATGTTATCCACTAGTTTTATCTGTACTTCAATTACTGGACTACACAGTTCCTGGTTGAGGTGGAATTTTATCATTTCTGTAACTGGTTTGATAGCCTGGAGAAGGCGATGGCAAGCCACTCTAATACTCTTGCCTGGAAAATCCCAGGGACGGGGGAGCCTGGTGGGCTGCAGTCCATGGGGTCACTAAGAGTTGGACATGACTGAGCAACTTCACTTTCACTTTTCACTTTCCTGCATTGGAGAAGGAAATGGCAACCCACTCCAGTGTTCTTGCCTGGAGAATCCCAGGGACGGGGGAGCCTGGTGGGCTGCATCTATGGGGTCACACAGAGTCGGACATGACTGAAGTGACTTAGCAGCAGCAGCAATAACTGAATAGCCAGGACTGGTACTATTTGGAGCAAGTAATTGGAGGATAGTTTACCCAGGCTTCAAAAATTATCTCTGCTGCAATTTGCCCTGTACTTCATCTTATCCACATTATATTTAATCAATATTCAGAATATCTATATGCCCCAGCCACTCTTTTCTCTTCCTTCACTTTCATCATCAACTGTTAACCTTTTCAAAGAACTTGAGGAAAGGTACAGGCCTTTGCTGCTTCATAACTGTTACAGGACCTCAATACATGTCCTGATCTGTGGCTGTATTCTGAGATAATGAAGGGATTGCTGCCTTTGCCTTCTGCTTCCCTATTAAGCATTGATTAAGGCAGCACTGGTTCCTTGTACCTGGACAAGTGTGTCTTTCTTTATTCTACATGATCTCTTCATTGGAAGAAGTTTATATATTCATGGTCAGCTCAGTCACTTTCCAAGTGTTCATATAGATGCTCACAAGACATTCCTCCCAGGCATCTCTGTGGCCTCCTATACTTTTTACTACCTGAGTACCATTTTCTGACTGAAGTTCTCCTCTGTGAGTTTGTGTCTCATTTTGCTAGACACGTGCCTTTGTGGATTACCTGTGTAACTCTTCTTTAAAGTGTCCCTTCACTGATAGTTTTGTTCTTTTCACTGTAGGAACTCTATTCATAGTGACTCTGGATGAGGTGTTTCTACTTCTCATTCTTGGTGATAGTATCAGCCACCAATCTGTTCCTCATATTATTTTCTATTACTTACAACAATAAACCTTAAATAACTCAGGTACACACATGTCTTCATGCTCTTTACTTCCTTAAAATAATTTTGAAAAACATGGCAAAAATTTAAAATTAAACTTAAACTGAGGTGATGAATTTATGGATTTTTGGCTTATTCTATTTACTTTATGATTTGAATTGTTTCAAGGTGATGATAGTTTTAAAATATAATTTTTTTCCAAATAGTTTTAAATACTAAAAATGAAGAAAAATGCAGAATTCCTATGAACAACTTTGTCAAGCTCTTGTATGGCTATGCTATTATTGACTCAGGCAAAGCAACAATGCCAGGAAAGTTTAAGCTCTGAGCAAGCCACATTGCCATGTGGTTCCCCAAAACACAAATCTTGGTCCCTAAAAACCAGGCGTTTTATTAATTTTGATCTCAAAATGGCCTTTCTTGCTTAATAACTACTAATCCTCCAACTCAATTCTAATTCTCTTCTCTCTAAACAATTCATATTATTTGAATTTTTAATGTTTCCTACCACCAGAATGAGAAGAGTTGATTCTTTGGAAAAGACTCTGATGCTGGGAGGGATTGGGGGCAGGAGAAGGGGACGACAGAGGATGAGATGGCTGGATGGCATCACCAGTTCGACGGACATGAGTTTGAGTGAACTCCGGGAGTTGGTGATGGACAGGGAGGCCTAGTGTGCTGAAATTCAAGGGGTTGCAAAGAGTCAGACATGACTGAGCAACTGAACTGAACCACCAGAATATAACTTCCATGAAGGCACACAATACATCCAGTATATATAATGATGCCTACAACATAGTGAGCACTAAGTAAATGCTTGCTGAATGGATAGATCAGCAAGAGAAGTGATGTCAGGTAATATGCTTTGGGGCTTCCCAGATGATGCTAGTGGTAAAGAATCTACCTGCTGATGCAGGAGATGCAGGACTGCAGTTTTGATGCCTGGGTTGGGAAGATCCCTCTGGTGTAGGAAATGGCAATCCAGTCCAGTACTCTTGCCTGGAAAATCCCATGGACAGAGGAGCCTGGCAGGCTACAGTGCATGGGATCACAAAGAATTGGACACGACTGAGTGACTGAGCACACACATGCACGAATATGCTCTTACACCCTTAGAGTGTCCTGATGTGTGAGAGCCGGGCCCGTACAGGGTCTCTTTTCTTGATATCTTTCACACTGGATGCTCTACAAATTCTTGACACATAGATTCAAACTGATGAACCTATGGATAGCTAAAATACATAGGAATATCTATTAAGATTTACTACCAACAGCAATAGAAATTGTGAATTACCACAATGATCCAAGATCATCTATATCCCGAATATTGTGGATCCTGGGTCAATGTAAAAGATGTTAGGATTTTTTATTCCTCGTAGCCATTCCACTGTGAGTTAGCTGAAAGAAATTGGAATTTCCTCAAGATCTATAATAACCAGAAGAAAAGTAAATAAGTTTGATGTTCCTTATACACCTCATTGGTGAGAACAAATACCAGAAAGGAAGGAAAAGAAATGGTAAGCCCTCAAAACACTCACTGAAGTAGTAAGCTGGCCTTCAGATAGCAGTCAAAGATGAAGAGCCTTGTAATAAGGAGCTGCTTCCGAAGGCCATGTTTCTGATTCATTTTCATACTTTGAATGCATCTTTTAAAAAAGGATTTAAGGAAGGTGTCTTTACTGAATGCATGTGGAGAAAGCTGCCTCTGCTCTATAATGAGTTTCTTTCACTGAAGAGTGATTCTTCACATGAGTTATCCCAAATTGTGTTAAAATTCTAGAAGAGATCCATGTTGGGCCAGAGCAAATGTAAAGGGCTATACCACTCCAGTGCCATCATGTGATGATGTGTTATATCTTAAAATGAAAAAAAGATATTTTAATTCAACTGTTAAGTGAAAAGTACAGGACAACTTGGTATATTGTCAGTTACATTGTTCCTCAATCTCAGAATAAAAATATGTTTTCTTTTCAGTTTTGCTCAAGAAATACTGTGGACCATCAATGACCCAGAAGCCTACCACAGTAAGTACATTTCTTTGTTTGTAAAGTTGAGATCAAGAACAAATAAAGTCTCCAATGTTTAAAAGCATGGAACAGACAGCTTTACATTGGAAGCATATTGTGTTATTTGGATAAGGCAAGGGAAAATGGAAAAGTAAGAAGCTGTGAACAAGGTCTGGAAAGACATTTTCTCTACCTGGCCTACATAATTACTATAGAGATTATTCATTTGCCTTAGCAGGCATTTTGTTTCCTCAGTATCATGATTTGGCCTATGTCTTTTTTTTTCTTTTTGTAAAATTAAAAGTTGAATTTTAGGTCAATGTGTTCTAACTTGTGCAGATTCCCTTCCACCCCTAAGAATTATTTTAAGTACTTACATGGATACTATACCCTCTTAAACTACAAGCTCCACAGATGAGGAACTGAGTGCAATGGAAAACTGAGATTCCTACTACTGCTTTAGCCACAGTGAAAGCATCCTTTTGTGTTTTAAAAATTAATATTTTATCTTTATAAATCATTCCTGGAATTTGTGAGATTGTTTCCCATTTTGACATGAATCCACTTGGAATTGCCAAAAGACGGACATTTTATTGGACATCTATTATTTTGTGTAAATTAGATTCTTCTTCCTCTTCCCCTTTCTCTCCTCTGCTCTCTCCCTCCCAATGTTATTCACTCTCCTTTTCTCCTCTCCTTCTTTCTGTTTTCTTTTCTTAGCCTACCTATTGCTTTCAGAATGGGAAAAACACAAAGGCCCTCACTCTTTTTGCAAATATTTATCTCTCTGGTCAAAAGAACCAGATGTGTATAAGAGACAAGATATATCCTAAGGTGTATTTTTTTTTTTTTTTTTTTGTAAATGAAATAGCAGTGTGGTACATGATGCTAGAAAGGCATTGAAAAATGAGCTTCTGGAAATGTTGAAAGTGGATCAGAGTGGGAAATACTTCTCCACCATATAATTTTGTCCTAATGTTTGTCATTATCAAGTTCATCAGAGCTATTGGGTAGTAGGATGAGCCTGAACTAGTTTACAGTGCTGCTCAATTATCTGGACATTATTATCCTTCATCAAATGAGGATCATCATTCTCTTGAAGCAAAATTTACATAGAATCTACTATGCTGAAGATGCTAAGATGATAGGAAATTGAAACAGATAAGCATCTTAATTTGACTAATTTAAAAAAATTTTACTCTATTTCAAATTTTATTAAAGAAGAGCCCAGGACCCTCTTCTTTGTTATGCAAATGAAAATATGACTTTGCTTTTCTAAGACTCCTCATTTTTATTTCCACAAATTGATCCTGCCCTATGTTCATCTAGCTGCATTAACCTAAGAGCATTTCCCATATATTTAAAGAAATGAACAGGAAGATAGATAAAAACTTACAAACCCTATGAGAGTTAGGAAACTTATGCTAAAAGATGAAACATAAAAAATCAATTACAAAATAAGGCAATTGAAAGTCCAAGAAAATAGTGTGATCATGACTAGCGCCCAGGAAGAAAGAATCTGTATGCTGGGCACAGATGCGGCATCAGCAGAAAAGACAGATGTTTCCCTGGCACTATTATGTAACCTTATTTGGGTACAGCTGGGGGGACATTGTCAGTTAGATCCAGACAGTGTTCATTAGAGAAGCAGTGACAAGTGATAACAGAAACTCATTTTTCCCTTCCAAGAACTATCTGCTAAAGCAGAGTTGTCAGTCAGCCTTTGGGAATCTTTGCCCATGTGCAGATGCTACTATTCTCCTAGTGCATAATCAGATCTGTCATTAACACCTCCACAGTCTTCTATATTTGAGCAGAGAAGAGAGTGTTTTCCTCTTATGGGTGAATCTAAGTGTTTTGCTATGCCTTAGTAAAAAATAAAATGGAAATTATTTCTGGGATCTCATTTATGTTTTATATGATCTTGGGTGAAAATTTAGGTTCCTTCTCGACGTTATGGTAAGTTTTCCACTTTGGCTGAATATTTCCCTGCCTTAAAAACTGGAGGGCTAATTAAGAAGGTAATAGACCTTTCCTCACCCTGTGTTCACTATTTTGCCTTTAACTATAAAATCTCACTATTTGCTGAATGTTTTCCCTCAAAGTTAAAAAAAAAAAAAAAGGGAAGAAAGTCATCTCAAAGACCTATTCATTTTTTCAGCTTGTTCTGGTTTTGCTAGTTAGAGATGGAATGATTAATTAACTTATGGTTAAATGTTGATTTCCTGTTCTGAAGAGCAAAGATAATGCGTTATTAACAATAAATAACATAAATTATTAGACACAGAATAGGCACTCAGGATATACAGAATCTAAAAGATACATAACCAGGGCATATCATGATAAACATGACATAATTTTTATCCCCTAGATGATAAAAGAAACCATCACAAATACTAGGCCTTCTTTTGGGCACACTGTAGACTGTACCCCCAATACCCCTATTTGAGTTAGGTATGTCCAGATGACTTGCTTCATTTATGAAATGTGGACAGAGGTGTTGTTTTACCTTTTGCATGGAACCCTGAAGAACCAATGCACCGTGTCTTGGTACTTTCTTCCCTATTAATTGCCTTAACAACCCTGAAAGAATGAGATAGGGCCTCTGTCAGCCCTATGGACCTGCAGTTAACAGAACCTCCTACCAACCCAATCAAACATCTGGTATGAATGCAAAATAAACACTTATATTTTTAGCCATGAGAGTTAGGGATTATTTGCTACTGCACATGAAGTAAGATCAAAACTGTATCTGAAAGAATAAATAAGAGTTAATTAGAAATATGGAAAGGAGGAGAGTTTAAACAAAATAGGGTATCCAAAGCAAAGAACAGACAGATTTCAAAGTCTGTCATTCAGGGACAAAGCACAAAATTAGTAACTTGGGTTTGATAAAATCAGCAGAGAAATCTCCTCAAAAAATAGTTTTTTTTTTTTAACCACATATTGAAGACCTGAGCAGAAAGGGTAGAGTTGTTGAGGGAATATGGGATGAAGGAAATGTCAAGCATATGTTGGATAGAATGAGATTCTACTTTTCCTGGAGAGCATATGCTCCTTGGAAATCTCTGCTTTACTTGTGTGATTCTTTTCCGTGGCCCAAGACAACTGCAATCTGTGAGAATTCCTCACATTCAGCTTTTGACCTCTTAGACAATCTGCAGATTTTTGCCTTGGTGCCTTTTATAATCTACAGGTATTTTTAAAACTGCACAGGAAAATTAAGCCAGAAAAAAATTTACAGATGATAAGAGCTTTAGTGAAATTAATGGTCTAGTCCCAATTGCAAAGCAGTGCAAATGAGGGATAAGGTTGAAATGTAAACAAACAGAAGTTGTATCATATTACACTAATTTAATATTAGTGTACACACTTTTGAGGCTTCCTTGGTGGCTCAGTGGTAAAGAATCCTCCTGGAATGCAGGAAATGCAGGAGACACAGGTTTGATTCCTGGGTTGGGTTGGTGAGATGTTCTGGAGGAGGGCATCGTAATCCACTCCAGTATTCTTGCTGGGAAAATCCCATGGACAGAGGAGCCTGGTGGGTCAGGGTCCATGGAGTTACAAAGAGTCAGACATGACTGAGTACACATCTATACACTTTTTTGAATTACTATATTGAATAGAGATGTTGTTTTTTCCTAGGTAAAGCTTTATGCAAAATGTAAAAGAAATGATTTTTGAACATGTTGATGGATAAAACAGAAGGATACGATGCTCTCTTTCAGTCAATCAATCCAAGCACGGCATAACATACAGTACTTAAGTGCTGGTAGAATTTTACAGCAGTTTAGTGTTAGATAACCTGCATCTTGATTATGTGGAGATTCTCAGTGTATTATCTGGGTTCTGAGTTTATACCTTCATTGAGCATGAACAAGGTAAGGCTCCTGCTCAAATCCCTTTGGCCCCAAATTCTTTGTATAGCATCTGTTACAGTAGATTTCACCTTTTTTCCTAGTCAATGTAGTTGATACCAGACTCTTGCCACACTTGGCACATCAGAAACAATTTTGTGTCTGAGCTTTCTAGTTCCAATTACCTTCTCAGAAACATATATAAAATTCCCATATCTGGAACACTTCTCATCATCTCCCTATTTATGAGTATTTCTAGACATACTGGGATTGGTTGTAGTCCTCTGCGTTGGGATGCCCAGTCTCTCACTAACACCCATCTACAGCATGCCAGTGCCCCTGCTACACCTCAGCTTTTTGGCCCATTCTTCTTTCCGTAGCAGGATTTGCAGTGGGTCTTTGATCAGGAAATTCAGCAGGCCTGCTATGGAAATTTCTCCTGTGGAATCATGAATAGAAAGCAGTGGTGGAAGCTTCTCCCAACCTTTTATGCAGGATTCACAATGCTCCTACAAGCCCCAGCTTATTTCCACTCTCTGGACCAGCTTTTGGAGTTGGAGGGAGGGCCATGCAGATGTGTGCCCCACCTCCACAGGAGGCTGGGCACAGGGAAGTGATGGACCTGTGGGAGTTAGGGAGCCAGGAAAGTTTTTACAAGTTTGTGTGTATTGCATGTAATTAAACCTTTAGAATTGCTATAAAATCTTTCTCTAAAAGAATTTATGTTTTTCTGAATAATCTTATATTATCTTAATAATGATGAATTTACATACTCAATTGCTAAATATTGGTCCTTAAAAAAGCACCAATTATTTTCAAATTCATTAATGTTATTTGAAATTGTTCTTCCTTAAGAACTACATTTATTCTTAATACTATGCCTGTTCAATTCTTCTTCTTCAGGTTCTTCAAAATATAACTCTCTTGGGAAAATAAAACAGTCCAAACAAAATGTGCACACTAATTTAATTGAAAGTGAAAGTGTTAGTTGCTCAGTCATGTCCACCTCTTAGTCCACCAGGCTCCGTCCAAGGAATTCTCCAGGCAATAATACTGGAATGGGAAGCACTTCCCTTCTCTAGGGGATCTTCCTGACCCAGGGATCGAACCCAGGTCTCCTGTGTTGCAGGCAGATTCTTTACCATATGAGCTACCAGGGAAACCCAATTTGGTTATCAGTCTTCAAAATAACAGTAGAAGTTCACTGACTATTTTGTTGTACTATAATTAGTATGGATATAAATGGACTATAAATAATCAGGCTTGTGGAGTATAAATCTTAAACTTGTCAGGCTTAGGTAGTTAGAAACTGCTTTTGTGTTTATGTGTTTTCATTAGTCATAAAATGTCTGCAGAACTGCTTCCATGTCACTGAACTTTCTATATATGCATATCCCCTGGGGATATTGGAAATAGAACCCCCCAAAAAATTAAATACCAGATTGTCTAGAAGCATAAACACAAGGGGTAAAATTTTACCTTTAGCTATATTAATGCAAATCTGGTCACAGTCATGAATATATTATTTTTAATCTTCTGGGTCTGAGATTGCCATATCAGAAATAGAATTTAGCCCATTAATCCTGTGGATATAACACATTGCATATGTACCAGAGAACTCATCTTCTTTTGATTTCTTTTTATTGGTATTACAAAATATAGCCAGCTTATTTTCTTATAGAATCTGAGAACAATCTCCAACCCTAAAACGGTAGAGGACTGTCATTCCCGGGTAAACCAGAGTGGTGCTTGACATTGCTACCTGGCAGACTCCCCCTCCAGAGTTATCACACAAAACAAGTTGACTGAATTGATCAGTGAACTCAGCTAATCGCTGACTGATTCCATGAAGCAATCCCACCTCCCACCATGATGAGTAGTTTTTCAACCTTGATAAAGTTGAATGTTAGTATTGTATAGACACAGTTCAGATTTACCAGACTTTACTTAGGGCCCTTTTTTATTTGGTTACATTTCCCATTAATGTGTAGCTAAATAGTGTATGTGTGTAAAAGGGGTGCAGGACTTTGTAGTCCTTAGATATCGTGCATTATATTGCACTATTATTTATACTTACTCTGTCCACTCAAATGCAGAAACTATAGATAAAAACTAAACATAATAGGCAAGAAAATGTAATGGTTTGGGATTTCCATTTAAAATGGAAACACACCAAGAGAATATGAACCTGTCTTCATTAATATTTTAGTTTATATTCACATTGCTGACTTACCTATCAGAAATATTCTTTGTTCCTGTCATTTATTTTACTTGTTTTCATGTACTCCACAGCATAATTGCAGATGGACCTCCTGGGATGGTGAGATGTTCTGTATATACACACTGCTGCTGCTGCTGCTGCTAAGTCACTTCAGTCGTGTCCGACTAGACAATCTATAAATGACAGTGAATTTATTTGTCTAGGAGTTGACCTTGAAGGAGCGAGATTATGAATCATAATAATCAAAGTGTTGGGTCCCCATGCGTAAATATAATGAATACTTACTGAGTAGTTTCATTAGCAAAGCACAATCCACGTTTTACATGAATTATTTTCATTTAATCATCTCAACAGTCCTATAAGACATGCACTCTTCATTGTTGTTGTTCAGTCACTCAGTTGTGTCTGACTCTTTGCAACTCCATGAACCGCAGAACGTCAGGCTTCCCTGTCCTTCAAAATCTCCTTGAGTTTTCTCAGACTCGTGTCCATTGAGTCAGTGATGCCGTCCAACCATCTCATCCTCTGTCACCCCCTTCTCCTTTTGCACTCAGTCTTTCCCAGCATCAGGGTCTTTTCCAGTGGGTCAACTCTTCACACCAGGTGGCCAGAGTATTGGAGCTTCAGCTTCAGCATCAATCCTTTCAATAAATATTCAAGGTTGATCTCCTTTAGGATTGATTGTTTTGTTCTCCTTGCAGTCCAAGGGACTCCTTTAGGATTGATTGTTTTGTTCTCCTTGCAGTCCAAGGGACTCTCAAGTGTCTTCTCCAGTATCACAGTTCAAAAGCATCAATTCTACAGTGCTCAGCCTTCATTCGGGGAAGGCAAATGGCACCCCACCCCAGTACTCTTGCCTGGAAAATCCAATGGATGGAGTAGCCTGGTGGGCTGCAGTCCATGGATTGCTAACAGTTGGACAGACTGAGCGACTTCACTTTCACTTTTCTCTTTCATGCATTGGAGAAGGAAATGGCAACCCACTCCAGTATTCTTGCCTGAAGAATCCCAGGGATGGGGGAGCCTGGTGGGCTGCTGTCTGTGGGGTCACACAGAGTCGGACACGACTGAAGTGACTTATCAGTGGCAGCAGCCTTCATTATGGTCCAACTTTCACATCCATACGTGACTAATGGAAAAACCATAGCTTTGACTATAGGAACCTTTGTCGACAAAGTGACATCTCTGCCCTCTAATACACTCTCTAGGTTTGTTACAGCTGTTCTTCCGAGGAGCAAGCATCTTTTAATTTCATGGCTGCAGTCACAGTCCACCTTGATTTTGGAGCCCAAGAAAATGAAATCTGACACTGTTTCCACATTTTCCTCATTGCCCATTATTTGTACATGAGGAAAGTTAAGTCTTGAAATGCTTAAGTCATTACTTACAACTGCTTAACTTGTATTCTTTATTTTTCAATTTTATTGAAAAGTAATTGATATATATAATGATATAAGTTTAAGGTGTACAACATGATGGTTTGACTTACATATATGGGAAATGATCACAATAATAGGTTTAGTTAACCTTTATTTTATTTAAACTCAATAAAAGAAAAAAATTCTCCTTGTATGCTTAATGTGTTTTTTAAGCAACACATACAACACGCTGTAACAATGTGGGATTTTTGTTTCAATGTGTATGAGTTCCTTGAACAGGAAAACTATATAGTTATGTAATTACCAATATAAAAATCAGAGCAAGCCTTTATTTTCTTTAACACGAGCCACACGTAAAAGTGAAAAATGGGCATCTTAGTATTGTGAGCATTGCATTCTTGGTTGCAAGATTCATAGGATGAATATAATACCATGGTCAAAAATTAGAAGGAGAGTGCTGTGGAGAAAGAGTGAAAGAGGACTAGCAGTAGTTCCTAGGCTCATCACATGACTGCACTTGAAATCTCCGATAATAGACTGTTTAAAGAATCAGAGCTAACAGGCCAGTTCATTTCTTTACACAACGTGTTCTTATTCCTCTCGGATATAAATTAGCCCAATCATATTAAATGTCACACACTGTACGTAGAGCTGGGTAATGATCTCCATCAGATAATGAGTGCAGAGGGTTCACTTCACTCAGCGCTTCTCTTCCAGCTGTTTCTACTTATCTTAATTTTCCTAATTGGGTTACAATTAGGCTGTGATTGAGACATTAACACGGGAATTGGAGCTTTTCAACAAAAGGGTTTACTTCTTTTATTGTTTTGTGGTTCTCAACTTTCAGAGGCCTATTTCTTGCTACATGTTAATTAAAAAAGATTACAAAATATTTAAGACAAGCTTATGGCATACAAAGAATAACCTATTTACATCTGTACAGAACTAGCAATTTGACTGTAAGAAAAACACTATTCAGGAATGTTTTTTCAATTTAGACTAGGGCATGAGATATTTATTTTAAAACTATTATTTTGTTTCTGACATCGTCCCCAGGTCTGACATCACTTACTGAAAGGAAAGCTAACAGATGGACAAGCTTTAGATTGGAATGGTAAAAGTCACATCTAAGCCCTTGCTATTCAGAGTATGATCCTTGGATCAAGAACATCAGTATCACCAGGGACCTTGTTGGAAATTCAGCATCTCAACCTTAGTTGATTTTAATCCTATTGAAAGAGAATCTGCATTTTAACAAGATCCCTGAGTAATTGATATGCATATTAAAGTTTGAGAAATTCTGTTAGAGCCTGATTATAGCAACAAATCAAAGGCAATTTCAAATTTAAAAAATTACCTCATCATGCATTCTGATCATATATAAGAAACTACGAAATCTCAACTAGTAGTCTAGTGACAATTAGGTTTAGCTTTTTAATAACATCACTACTTTAGATTTTAAAGGATAAGGTAAAAGATTTTCAAAGCATTGTGTGAGAAAAGTATAGGGGCAGAGTTGAGTTGGAAATGGTTGATTCTTTTTGTTCTCTATGGAATCTAGACAGTCTAACGTTTTTCTCTGTGGATCAGGGCTGCTGAAACTTGAAGACTCATGATAAGGCTCCACAACCAGTGGAAAGTGTTTCATTCCACTCATAAATCTCCCCACTATGTTTCCTTATTCATTTTAGTAATCATGGACCTCTAATTACTTCTCTTTACCCAATTAAATGCACTTTGTCATTTAAAACTTTAGTAATATGTTTTCAGGACTTCCCTGGAAGTCCGGTGGTTTAGACTCTGTGTTTCCACTTCAGGGGTTGCAAGTTTGATCCCTAGTTAGAGAACGAAGATCCCACAGGCCATGCCTCTCAGTCAAAATACAAGTGTGTTTTCAAAATTCCTGTTTTAGAAGAGCAGATTCCTAAGGAACGCTGTGTTGCTATTTATTAGAGGGTAACCTATTGCCGGCCATTGGTATCAAGGTGACTTAAATAAGAATTCTGCCGTTTCCTGTGAGAAGCAGGACACCATTGTTAAGCTTTTCATTCTGTTGGTGATCACTATTTTATCTTTTCTTCACTTGTTGCTTTGGTGTCCTGATATTTGAGAATGTTATCCACTAGTTTTATCTGTACTTCAATTACTGGACTACACAGTTCCTGGTTGAGGTGGAATTTTATCATTTCTGTAACTGGTTTGATAGCCTGGAGAAGGCGATGGCAAGCCACTCTAATACTCTTGCCTGGAAAATCCCAGGGACGGGGGAGCCTGGTGGGCTGCAGTCCATGGGGTCACTAAGAGTTGGACATGACTGAGCAACTTCACTTTCACTTTTCACTTTCCTGCATTGGAGAAGGAAATGGCAACCCACTCCAGTGTTCTTGCCTGGAGAATCCCAGGGACGGGGGAGCCTGGTGGGCTGCATCTATGGGGTCACACAGAGTCGGACATGACTGAAGTGACTTAGCAGCAGCAGCAATAACTGAATAGCCAGGACTGGTACTATTTGGAGCAAGTAATTGGAGGATAGTTTACCCAGGCTTCAAAAATTATCTCTGCTGCAATTTGCCCTGTACTTCATCTTATCCACATTATATTTAATCAATATTCAGAATATCTATATGCCCCAGCCACTCTTTTCTCTTCCTTCACTTTCATCATCAACTGTTAACCTTTTCAAAGAACTTGAGGAAAGGTACAGGCCTTTGCTGCTTCATAACTGTTACAGGACCTCAATACATGTCCTGATCTGTGGCTGTATTCTGAGATAATGAAGGGATTGCTGCCTTTGCCTTCTGCTTCCCTATTAAGCATTGATTAAGGCAGCACTGGTTCCTTGTACCTGGACAAGTGTGTCTTTCTTTATTCTACATGATCTCTTCATTGGAAGAAGTTTATATATTCATGGTCAGCTCAGTCACTTTCCAAGTGTTCATATAGATGCTCACAAGACATTCCTCCCAGGCATCTCTGTGGCCTCCTATACTTTTTACTACCTGAGTACCATTTTCTGACTGAAGTTCTCCTCTGTGAGTTTGTGTCTCATTTTGCTAGACACGTGCCTTTGTGGATTACCTGTGTAACTCTTCTTTAAAGTGTCCCTTCACTGATAGTTTTGTTCTTTTCACTGTAGGAACTCTATTCATAGTGACTCTGGATGAGGTGTTTCTACTTCTCATTCTTGGTGATAGTATCAGCCACCAATCTGTTCCTCATATTATTTTCTATTACTTACAACAATAAACCTTAAATAACTCAGGTACACACATGTCTTCATGCTCTTTACTTCCTTAAAATAATTTTGAAAAACATGGCAAAAATTTAAAATTAAACTTAAACTGAGGTGATGAATTTATGGATTTTTGGCTTATTCTATTTACTTTATGATTTGAATTGTTTCAAGGTGATGATAGTTTTAAAATATAATTTTTTTCCAAATAGTTTTAAATACTAAAAATGAAGAAAAATGCAGAATTCCTATGAACAACTTTGTCAAGCTCTTGTATGGCTATGCTATTATTGACTCAGGCAAAGCAACAATGCCAGGAAAGTTTAAGCTCTGAGCAAGCCACATTGCCATGTGGTTCCCCAAAACACAAATCTTGGTCCCTAAAAACCAGGCGTTTTATTAATTTTGATCTCAAAATGGCCTTTCTTGCTTAATAACTACTAATCCTCCAACTCAATTCTAATTCTCTTCTCTCTAAACAATTCATATTATTTGAATTTTTAATGTTTCCTACCACCAGAATGAGAAGAGTTGATTCTTTGGAAAAGACTCTGATGCTGGGAGGGATTGGGGGCAGGAGAAGGGGACGACAGAGGATGAGATGGCTGGATGGCATCACCAGTTCGACGGACATGAGTTTGAGTGAACTCCGGGAGTTGGTGATGGACAGGGAGGCCTAGTGTGCTGAAATTCAAGGGGTTGCAAAGAGTCAGACATGACTGAGCAACTGAACTGAACCACCAGAATATAACTTCCATGAAGGCACACAATACATCCAGTATATATAATGATGCCTACAACATAGTGAGCACTAAGTAAATGCTTGCTGAATGGATAGATCAGCAAGAGAAGTGATGTCAGGTAATATGCTTTGGGGCTTCCCAGATGATGCTAGTGGTAAAGAATCTACCTGCTGATGCAGGAGATGCAGGACTGCAGTTTTGATGCCTGGGTTGGGAAGATCCCTCTGGTGTAGGAAATGGCAATCCAGTCCAGTACTCTTGCCTGGAAAATCCCATGGACAGAGGAGCCTGGCAGGCTACAGTGCATGGGATCACAAAGAATTGGACACGACTGAGTGACTGAGCACACACATGCACGAATATGCTCTTACACCCTTAGAGTGTCCTGATGTGTGAGAGCCGGGCCCGTACAGGGTCTCTTTTCTTGATATCTTTCACACTGGATGCTCTACAAATTCTTGACACATAGATTCAAACTGATGAACCTATGGATAGCTAAAATACATAGGAATATCTATTAAGATTTACTACCAACAGCAATAGAAATTGTGAATTACCACAATGATCCAAGATCATCTATATCCCGAATATTGTGGATCCTGGGTCAATGTAAAAGATGTTAGGATTTTTTATTCCTCGTAGCCATTCCACTGTGAGTTAGCTGAAAGAAATTGGAATTTCCTCAAGATCTATAATAACCAGAAGAAAAGTAAATAAGTTTGATGTTCCTTATACACCTCATTGGTGAGAACAAATACCAGAAAGGAAGGAAAAGAAATGGTAAGCCCTCAAAACACTCACTGAAGTAGTAAGCTGGCCTTCAGATAGCAGTCAAAGATGAAGAGCCTTGTAATAAGGAGCTGCTTCCGAAGGCCATGTTTCTGATTCATTTTCATACTTTGAATGCATCTTTTAAAAAAGGATTTAAGGAAGGTGTCTTTACTGAATGCATGTGGAGAAAGCTGCCTCTGCTCTATAATGAGTTTCTTTCACTGAAGAGTGATTCTTCACATGAGTTATCCCAAATTGTGTTAAAATTCTAGAAGAGATCCATGTTGGGCCAGAGCAAATGTAAAGGGCTATACCACTCCAGTGCCATCATGTGATGATGTGTTATATCTTAAAATGAAAAAAAGATATTTTAATTCAACTGTTAAGTGAAAAGTACAGGACAACTTGGTATATTGTCAGTTACATTGTTCCTCAATCTCAGAATAAAAATATGTTTTCTTTTCAGTTTTGCTCAAGAAATACTGTGGACCATCAATGACCCAGAAGCCTACCACAGTAAGTACATTTCTTTGTTTGTAAAGTTGAGATCAAGAACAAATAAAGTCTCCAATGTTTAAAAGCATGGAACAGACAGCTTTACATTGGAAGCATATTGTGTTATTTGGATAAGGCAAGGGAAAATGGAAAAGTAAGAAGCTGTGAACAAGGTCTGGAAAGACATTTTCTCTACCTGGCCTACATAATTACTATAGAGATTATTCATTTGCCTTAGCAGGCATTTTGTTTCCTCAGTATCATGATTTGGCCTATGTCTTTTTTTTTCTTTTTGTAAAATTAAAAGTTGAATTTTAGGTCAATGTGTTCTAACTTGTGCAGATTCCCTTCCACCCCTAAGAATTATTTTAAGTACTTACATGGATACTATACCCTCTTAAACTACAAGCTCCACAGATGAGGAACTGAGTGCAATGGAAAACTGAGATTCCTACTACTGCTTTAGCCACAGTGAAAGCATCCTTTTGTGTTTTAAAAATTAATATTTTATCTTTATAAATCATTCCTGGAATTTGTGAGATTGTTTCCCATTTTGACATGAATCCACTTGGAATTGCCAAAAGACGGACATTTTATTGGACATCTATTATTTTGTGTAAATTAGATTCTTCTTCCTCTTCCCCTTTCTCTCCTCTGCTCTCTCCCTCCCAATGTTATTCACTCTCCTTTTCTCCTCTCCTTCTTTCTGTTTTCTTTTCTTAGCCTACCTATTGCTTTCAGAATGGGAAAAACACAAAGGCCCTCACTCTTTTTGCAAATATTTATCTCTCTGGTCAAAAGAACCCTGAATCTAAAGTCCGTTTACTTTTAGCCAAATGTGCAACTTTTTTCCCCTAAGAGATTGTGTGTTCTATTAAGGCTAGATGTCAACTGATGGGTCTTAATTCTCTCTCAATATGCTTGATTACTGGTTTTGCATCTTTGTTTTCTCTTTGGAGAAATGAAGAAACTATCAGTCATATAGAGATACAGTTATCTTTCACCTGCAGTTGATCAACTCTGTGCTTATCTCCAAGAATCCCTGGAAGTCTGGTATAGACATTTGATAAGAATGAAGATGTGTTAGTTATTGATAAACTGCAGTTTACAGTTTGAATCTCACATACAGGTGCCTAGTGCCAAATTCTCTACATTATTTGGAGATGAAGTGATGGTTTATGCTTGGTTCAATCTACAAAGCCTGGTCTTAGCTATGTAACCAGTAGGGTGTTAAAAAAAAAAAAATTCCATTGTAAAGTTTGGAGTGAGCAACTCTGAAAACAAGATGCCTTAGATATGTCTTGTTGGCTTATAATCTAAAGACAGAAGACATCTGCAATTAAGAAAGGAATTGCAGATGTTCTGCAGTGGGCTGCACCTGGAGATGTTAGACCTTCTATGGTGGTACATTCTTTTTCCTGCTGTGCTCTTTGGCTTTTTTAAAGCTTTTTGTCAGTACTTCCTGTGGAGGCTTGTGAGTCCTCTCAATCATCTGGGCATTTGTAATGGATGCAATTGATCTTTTTTCAGATATAATTGAGAGGTCACTTCAGATAATGTATTATTACTTTCATTTTCTTCCTTACACTAACTCTGACTAGAGTAAAACATTCATTTGTAAAATGAAACACAGAATAATAATAAAAGATTTGTTCCTATTTCCAAAGCTTTTCAGGATGTGAACCATTTTAGAGAAATGTTAGATTATAAAATAAGGGGGTGAGACTCCAAGGAATTTTGGAGGAAAAATCACTGGGAAGTGGTGTTTGACATCTATTTCAATTCAGTGTAACAGATTTTTTGGC
Source organism: Oreotragus oreotragus (assembly GCA_006410675.1). Taxonomy (NCBI): domain Eukaryota; kingdom Metazoa; phylum Chordata; class Mammalia; order Artiodactyla; family Bovidae; genus Oreotragus; species Oreotragus oreotragus. Next base: position 10,388 of record SJYX01013965.1, on the reverse strand, counting down.
TGTATCTCATTGGTTTAGTAGATGTTTACTTAGTGTAATATTATTGTCCTCTCCAAAAATATGCAAATAAGACCTTTTAAATGAATTAGCCAGTAGGTGTTCCCATATTACAGACAATAATTCAAGATCACATTTTAGGGATAGTGAATTTAGAGTCTATAAGTGCCTGTTTGACTTTGGTTCACTAAAATTTTGCAATAAATTTAAGAAAAATATACCGTTTAAGGCAGGCTTCAGTTCAGTTCAGTTCAGTTCAGTCACTCAGTCGTGTCCAACTCTTTGTGACCCCATGAATCGCAGCACGCCAGGCCTCCCTGTTCATCACCATCTCCTGGAGTTCACTCAGACTCACGTCCATCGAGTCCATGATGCCATCCAGCCATCTCATCCTCAGTCGTCCCCTTCTCCTCCTGCCCCCAATCCCTCCCAGCATCAGAGTCTTTTCCAATGAGTCAACTCTTCGCATGAGGTGGCCAAAATACTGGAGTTTCAGCTTTAGCATCATTCCTTCCAAAGAAATCCCAGGGTTGATCTCCTTCAGAATGGACTGGTTGGATCTCCTTGCAGTCCAAGGGACTCTCAAGAGTCTTCTCCAACACCACAGTTCAAAAGCATCAATTCT
>SJYX01013964.1:287168-313471 GCA_006410675.1 Oreotragus oreotragus | reverse complement strand
TGTCTCTTATACACATCTAGTTGAGAACCAAAAGAGTAGAAGGAAAAATATATTTTACAGTATGATACCACAGGACTTTTGTTTCCTCATGTATAAAATATAGAGATTGGTCTAAATATTATCCAAGATCCTTTCTGATCAGACACATTGTAAAATAATCAGTAGCAAAATAGCTATAATAGAAGAGAGAAAAAGAAGGGAGAAAAAGCTAGTGTAAATAAAGTAGGGCAAGAAAGATCACATTTTAGCATAACCATGACTCTTTTAAGGAGATTTTTCGTACTAGGAAACATTTCTCAAAACAGAAGATGATATTCTCAATATAAGGAAAGCAGGTTTAACACTTGCGTCACTCATGTCTTATATCACCTTGCATATTGTCTAATAATTTCATTAAGTATTGTAAAATAATGAGCCTACAATTAGACATACATACTACAAACTTTTGTGAGTTACATTTTGAAATTGAAGTCAATATTGAATTTCAATACAGAATGTAAAGGAAATGAACTGTTCTATATATCAAGTGATGTTTTATTATGAAGACATGAATCAATATCCTCAGTAGAACCAAAGTATTAGAAAGAAAATGCCAGTATCTTAGTGTATTGCAACAGTGAATTTTTGCACTTCCAAAATATTGCATAATTCATGTATAAATTATATGATATCGACAGTGTTTTCTATTTTTTTAATCTTTATAAATACAGAAATGCTCAAGATAACCACCACTTAGGACAATATCAACCCAAACAGCTTGCAAGGGGGAGCCTGAAATGTATTTCTTGTTTGTTGGGTTCTGCACATTTGTATTTAAAAATAAGCATCTTGAAAATTTAAAACCAAAGATAAACCTAAATTAAACAACAATCACTGAAATCCATAAGCATTCCCATCAAAGATGTTTAAATTGTAATTAACATCACCAACATAATTCAGGAGTTGGAGAATACATGAGAGAGAGTTAAAGGTATGTTTAGGTTAAGAGATCTTATCCAGAACATGAATCTAAATGGAACAAATAAAATTAGTTGCTTATGACAGAGACAATCATTTTGAGATTCAAATCTCAAAACATTTCAGAATGACTTATTTATGGAAAGCTCATTTAACTAAAGACTATTTGGATATTTATATTGTTGAAATTTCATTCATTTTGTAACTAGGTTTGGGAATAAAGCACAAAACTTTGAACTGGACATCCAGACGTCACTGCTAACCACAGACTTAGATTCTTTTGCTATTTATACCATTTGTTTACTTTTTGCATTTCCTCAACTTGGACAGGGACTTTCTGCTTCTAGTCAATTTCACTCTTATTTTTGGCACATAAGTAAATTTTCCAGTACTTCTGGAAAATGTTACATCTAACAAATTCTTAGCAAAAAAATAATGGAAACATTCCTATTGGGATTTAATAAACTGGTTAGTGATATTTACCACTATTGTCCCAGAAGAAACTCACAGTAACCAAAAATACATCTCCCAATTGTCTCCAGGAGGTTGTTAGCAGTAATAAATGGTACTTCCTCTCTTTCACCTCTATATAATGCTACCATTTAATGTTCATTTTAAAAACATAAATGACCTCCAAGTTTAGCTTAGCAACAACTCAAACATACTACAGTCCCTCTTGAGTTTTCTGAATGATTCATTGAGAATGTCTGTCAATACTGTAGCCCAGAGAAGTCAACTCTGGTCCCCAGTGAATACAATTAACTCTGGTTTCCTGTCAGGTACTGAGTTCTTTTATGTTAAATCACCTGGTATTATTTAAAACTAAATTTTAGAGCACCATAAATATATACTATTTTTTTCAAAAACTACCAAAAAGTAAGGAAATATTTTGTTTATAATAAGTTATAGCTCTTATGAATTAAACATACTCTTAAAAGGAAATGTAGAAATTCATTTATAGATCAATACTCATCCAACACCTTCATTTAGTGTGCTGGCAAAGAAGTTGACTTATTTGAATATCAGAGTTTTCTCCTGAATTCTAACCAATGGTCTCAACTTTATCTACCAGCTGGTTAGGAGTACATGATGCTTGTTTTATTTCTCAATCAGAAGAAAATTTCCATACAAGTATAGTGAAATTAAGAAGTAAGAAATTATAAATACTCCTTGAGGAGGACAGAAAGACCATTTGCTTTCAGCCACTNTCACTTTTCTCTTTCATGCATTGGAGAAGGAAATGGCAACCCACTCCAGTATTCTTGCCTGGAGAATCCCAGGGATGGGGGAGCCTGGTGGGCTGCCGTCTATGGGGTCACACAGAGTCGGACACGACTGAAATGACTTAGCAGCAGCAGCAGCATGTATGGATGTGAGAGTTGGACTGTGAAGATAGCTGAGCACTGAAGAATTGATGCTTTTGAACTGTGGTGTTGGAGGACTCTTGACAGTCACTTGGACTGCAAGGAGAGCCAACCAGTCCATCCTAAAGGAGATCAGTCCTGGGTGTTCAGAAGGACTGATGCTAAAGCTGAAACTGCAATACTTTGGCCACCTCATGTGAAGCGTTGACTCATTGGAAAAGACTCTGATGCTGGGCGGGATTGGAGGCAGGAGGAGAAGGGGACGACAGAGGATGAGATGGCTGGCTGGCATCACCGACTTGATGGACATGGGTTTGGGTGAACTCCGGGTGTTGGTGATGGACCGGAAGGCCTGGTGTGCTGAAATCCATGGTGTTGCAAAGAGTCAGACACGACTGAGTGACTGAATTGAACTGAACATCAAGGAGGCAGAACTGAGAACCAGAGAAAGCAAAGGATTTTGGTCCTGACATTGGAATTGTCAAAGCAAGCATTTTCTAAAAGTATAAAAAGAAGTTCAGAACATTTTGGTCACTTGAGCCAATGCATTTCCTTTCTAGTTTGAATTATGTTGATTTGATTCTTTTAGAGCTACCAAGAGATTATATACTGGTAGAAAAAAAGTAGAATCAAAATCACAGCTTTAGTGTCTTCTCTCCCTTTAGTCTACTGTTCATTAAATAGGACTTTTGAAAAATGCCTGTGATTTAGTTAATCATACTTTGCCTTTTAAAATAGTAATATGTATCAGTTTTTAAATATAAGAACCATTTCAAACTTTGCCCAAATCTTATATTAGTCTTTCATGTATCTACAGACATTTATGCATACCACTTATTGCTATTGCACAATATCTAGGACAGACTGTGCCTGAACAGATTATATTAAGTTATCACCAGTTTCGCTAGGCTATTTATGGCAACAGTACAAGACAGAGGATGTGTGCTAAGAAAATTAGCTGGAGTCAATACAAATTGTGTTGGCTAAATAGAAATTTTACAGGCCTGCTTTTCTGAACAAACATTTGGTAATGTTATCACTGTTACTAATACTTTAAAATTTTAAGAGTCATGTTGGTATTTAGCTAAAGGATGATGCACTCTTTGAAAAGAAGGAAATGCATGGTAAGGAGTCTTTATTACGGTTGGTTTTGTGGAATCCATCAGTCCTTGCTGGGTCCTCTAGTTCTCTGAAAGCTGGACAAGTTGAAAAATAAAACCTTTCAGTGAAAATAAAACCTATAGGATTTATTGAGAAAAAAGGCCAACTCATTTGTAAATACTAATTAAACTTTATACATATTACTATAAACCATAATCAAGATGTATTCAGTTCATAATTTGAGGAGTGAATAATAATTACTGATGATAATAATCAGTAATTCTCCTTTGCTAACATAAAACATTAAAAAAAATATTTATTTCCTCCAAATGGCTGAAGAGTTTTATATCAACCATGACAAGAATCACAAGAATATTTTAGCAAATTTATATAAGTTTATTAACTTAAAACCATTTAATAAAAATCTTAGTTCACAACAAAGATCACCTTAATTTATTAAACTTAATTAGGATTGCTAAATATAATAACATATACTGCCCTGACAACCAACAATTAAGGAAAACTATTTCTGAATGTTTGGTCAATTACTTGCTAATCTACAAAGTTCAGCAATATGGCCTTCTGCCATAGTAAATTGGGGTTTCAATGTAAAATAGATGATGCATTCTTTTGGAAATTCCTTTTACAACACAATTAACCTCTTCACCTTTTAGAAAACACATTGTGAGCATATTGGGATGCGATTTAATTTGACATGCTTTATATGGTACAGATCAGTGCCAAATAACATTTTACATTTTCCTGAAATTTATTTTACTTTTGTTAGTTAAGCTTTAGGCTACTAATTGCACCATATTTCAGTTTTTATACAATCCTTTGATCCAGTATATAATAATAATGTGATAGCATTAACTCCAGGGTATTCTGATAGTGGAACAGCATTATCAAATGTTAAAAGGCTGTTTAAGGAAAAACCAAAGAAAGCTGCTAGGAATAACTATAGGACTTATTTTGGATGGGACTATTTCAAAAGACCTATCAATCTATTTCTCTTGTAGAAAATGTTTCATTCAAGATGTAACAAAAAATGTTTCCCGATATAAATAATGAATAAAGAAAATCATCATCAGGGGAAAACATTAATATAGCAACAAGCAAATGCTTTGAGAAGGGGTTTATTTTACACCTTTAACTGTAAAGTATTTTATTTTCAGCTTATATGAAAATTGGACGTGCCCTTAGAAGTGATTCATTGCCACCTCTAACCAAGCAAAGGCCTGTGTTATAAAAAAGCTGTTGAGGGGAACGCCAGCTAGTGCTGCAACACCTCTAAGGAAAGAAAATTCATTTCCTCATGGTGGCTCATTACCTTGATCATGGTATATTAATTTATAATCGTTAGCTGCCTACATGTACGTCACCTTTCTTTGACTATAAACTCTAAGTCTTATTCATATTGTTATGCTATTATAATATCTAGCACAGGGCTATCCATATGAAAGGTACTTTAATATATATTATTTGATAATGAGCAAGGATGGATATCCATACCATGAAGCTCAAAAGAAAGTCTTAATTGTGATCTCTTTTAAAGAATATAAAATACTGTTGTTTACTATCATTAAGCACATGTATGACTAAAAACATTAGATAATCAACGTGTCTTTTCATTTTACTCTACCGCCAGTATGATACTTTCACTGATGCTTTTGTCAAATGCATCTGAAATAGATGAATTGTAGCACAAAAGCTTTATCAAGTTTAGGAGGAAAATAACAAACTGAGATGCTAGTCATAAAAGTTTACTGTTTCAGCAGCTGTGTGGTTATAAAATTATTGTACTAAAAGCTCATAAATATGTACTACACATTCATTTAGAGGGAAAATAGCACTATATGGCTTTTTCTCAATTTTTAAACATGATTTTCAGTAATGAGTTAAAATTCTTTTAAAAAACCCTCTTATGAATTTGCTCCAGAACCGCATTGTCTCATCATAATGGTGATAAAGGGCGTTGGCTCAGAGTCCTAGGAGTCCCTGAGTTTTGAGTACTAACATACTACTTTTTGTCATGTGCCCTTGAAAGATCATTTAGCTTTACGAAGATTCAGCTTTCTTATATGTAAATTGATGAGAAAGTCTATATCTTGCTTACCTCAAAAAGTAGTAGTAGAATCAAATAAGCCTATGTGATAAAAAGTGCTTTGTAGAATGCAAAACCTTATTAAATATGAGAGATTGTAATCACAGATGACCTTTAGAACCTCCACTCTTTACCTTCAGACTTAAGAACTAAAGGAAGACCAACAGATGTATCTGAGATATTATACAGCCTTAGGTACTGCCCAGTCACTGCCAGACTTGGTGGACTAGTGTTAAAGTGGTTGACAGAAACAAATAAAGAAGGCATAGTAGCTCCAATGACTCTACCAAATAAAATATGTTTTATTTCCAGATGTTGTTATTTCGTTAAGTCACTAAGTCATGTCCTACATTTTTGTGACTGCATGGACTATATAGCCCACCAGGCTCCTCTGTCCATGGGATTCTCCAGGCAAGAATACTGAAGTGGGTTGCCATTTCCCTCTCCAGGGGAGCTTTCCAACCCAGGGATCCAGCCCACATCTCCTGCATTAGCAGGCAGATCCTTTACCACTGAACCACCAGGGAAGCCTGTATTTCTAGAGTAGTATCAACTAATTCTCAAGTTTTATAAGAGCTTTACATGCATTAAAATTCTCATTGTTGTTATTTTTTAATTTAACGGCTATAAATCTCAGTCAAACATTTCCTCTATTTTGTCATAGTTATTTCTCTACTGGCTCAAATATTCATGAGGTGAGCCCTAAAAGGCTGCAGAGTTCATACTGTATACAAAAATTAAATCCAAATGATCGAATAACTACAACCCTAAAACTTGAGGTAGACGATATAGGGGTAAATTTACATGACCTTGGATTTGGCAAGGTATGCTTAGATATGACAGCAAAAACATAAGCAGCAAAAGAGAAAACAGGGAAGTTGAATTCTTCAAAATTAAAATATTTGGGGCATCAAAGAGTCTAAGAAAGTGGGAAAAAGTATGAAGAAAATGGGAAAAAAAAAAACAAAAAACATGAAAAAGTATTTAAAATCATATATTTGATAAGAGTCTAGCATCCAGAATATGTAAGGAACTCTTATGAGTCTATAACGGAAAAACAAACAATTCAATTAAAAAAAAGACATGAAAAGAACTTGAACATATTTTCTCAAAGATACACAAATGGACCACAAGCACATGAAAAAGTGTTCAATATCATACATAGGTCATCAAGGAGATGCCAATCTAAAAACAATGATAATGCTTCACACCCAGTAAGGTGGCAATCATCACCACCATCAACAAAGAACCAATATTGCCAAGGATGTGGGGACATTGAAACACTTATACATTGATAGTAAGGATGTATAATTGTGTAACCATTGTTGAACAGAGTTTGGCAGTTCTTAAAAAGCAAAAGATCTAATTACTATATGAACCAGCAATTCCACTCTTAGGTATAGACCCCAAATAATTGAATACCAGTGTTCAAACAACTACTTGTACATGAATGTTCACAGCAGAACTATCACAATAGCTAAAAGGTAGAAACAATGCAAGAATCTGTCAACAGATAAATGGATAACAAAATATGGTACATATTAATACATATAATGGAATATTATTCAGCCATACAAAAGACTGAAGTGTTGATACATGGTACAACATGGGTGAACATTAAAACATGCTAAAAGAAAGACAGAAGAGGTCACATAGTGATTCTATTTATGTGAGATGTCAAAAATAGTTAAATCTGTAAGACAGAAAGCAGATTAATGTTTGCAAGGGACTAGGGTAGAAGAGGGGGCTTCCCTGGTGGCTCAGCAGTAAGAATCCACCTGCAATGCAGGAGACACAGGAGACCTGGCTTCAATCCCTGGGTCGGGGAGATCGCCTGGTGGAAGGCAACCCACTCCAGTACTCTTGCCTGGAGAATCCTGTGCACAAAGAAACCTGGTGGGCTACCGCACAAAGAGTTGAACATGACTGAGGTGACTGAGCATGCACACACAGGGTAGAGGAGAATGGGAGAAAACTGCTTAATGGGTAAGAGGTTTCATTTGGAGATAATGGATATGGCCTGGAACTTAACATAGCAGTTGAATACCATGAATATATTAAATGTTGCTCAGTCGTAAGCTTTAAAATGGTTAATTTTATGTTATGTGGATTTCACTTCTGTAAAAAAAAATCATTCTACTTATGATTTTCTTTTTACTCTGGTAAAATGAAAAGTATAAAATGCATCATTTCCTAGGCAATTTCCTTTCTGTGTATACTAATTCTAGTTTTTGGTTTCAGTTTGGATAATAAATTGTGTTAAATCCATACACATACAAACTTTGATAAAAATTAAAAAACCCTTTTATACATGTTATGATATGGTGATAAAAGTTCTTACTGTGTTTCTGGGGATATAGCTCTCAACTATGGAGACCATCTGCTCCTCAGAGCACACTTGCTTTTTTCTTTGAATTATTTCTTCCTGTTTTACCCAGGAGGAAGGTGGTGTTCAAAAAATTTGAGGCAATTGTGAAAATGCAACTTGATCATGAGATGCTTTATATTCGGTGATAAAATGGAACAGGGGGCTAGAATACCGAAGGAAAGAGGAGAATTATTTTCAAAAAGGTGGGTTGAAGTTCCAGTTTGGAAGGAAATGGTTACAACTGGGGTTATTTTGTCATTATAAATTTTTAAAAATCCGGTGAAAATAGTATGAATATTTTATCATTTATCTTCATTTGAAGCTAACATTTCATGTGCAGAACACAAAAGATTCTCTTAAAATTATAATGTATCTAGGTTCATCATAGTGTTGACAGATGTTAAAAATATTCTTGCATTGAAATACTTTATTATTGGAGTGGGAGTAAATGAAGTCAAAACATGCCCATATAATAGAGGATTTAAGGATTTGCTTTTGATATTCTTTAAGAGGTAACTCTTATCACTATGATATTATGTAGCAAATGATACTCTAAATCAAGTTCTCAATTTTATTTATCCTTTCATTTATGTAGGAAGTATAGCAAGATTTTTGAAATATACTCTGTTTAAAACCAGGTAAACAACAGAAAGTGAAAGAGGAGAGTGAAAAAGTTGGCTTAAAACTCAGCATTCAATAAATGAAGATCAAGACATCACATGCCATCACTTCATGGCAAATAGATGGGGAAACAATGCAAACAGTGACAGACTTCATTTTCTTAGGCTCCAAAATCACTGCAGATGGTAACTGCAGCCATGAAATTAAAAGTCACTTACTTTTTGGAAGAAAAGCTATGACCAATCTAGACAGTATATTAAAAAGCAGAGACATTACTTTTCCAACAAAGGTCCGTCTTTTCAAAGCTTTGGTTTTTCCAGTAGTCGTGTATGGATATGAGAGTTGGACTATAGAGAAAGCTGAGTGCCAATGAATTGATGCTTTTGAACTGTGGTTGGAGAAGACTCTTGAGAGTCCCTTGGACTGCAAGGAGATCCAACNGGTTTTTCCAGTAGTCGTGTATGGATATGAGAGTTGGACTATAGAGAAAGCTGAGTGCCAATGAATTGATGCTTTTGAACTGTGGTTGGAGAAGACTCTTGAGAGTCCCTTGGACTGCAAGGAGATCCAACCAATCAATTCTAAAGGAAATCAGTTCCTGAATATTCATTGGAAGGACTGATGCTGCAGCTGCAGCTCCAATCCTTTGGCAAGCTGATGTGAAGAACTGACTCATTTTTGAAAAGACCCTGATGCTGGGAAAGATTGAAGGCATAAGGAGAAGGAAGGGGATGACAGAGGATGAGATGGTTAGATGGCATCACTGACTCGAGGGACTTGAGTCTGAGCAAGCTCCAGGAGTTAGTGATGGACAGGGAAGCTTGACATGCAGCAATTCATGGGATTGCAAAGAGTCAGACATGATTGAGTGACTGAACTGAACCAACAGAAGGAATTTCAGAAACTTCACTGGAGAAATATACCATCATCAGAATATTTAAAAAATGGTGATCTAGAATTTTTCTTAAAAGAACAAGTATAAATAAATCTAAAAGTAATTGAACTAGTTATCCAACACATGATTGAACCAAAAAATATTACAACTGTATAAGTCAAACATCAATAATTATATATATATAATTTAATATCATCCAGTTCCTCAATTCACCTATAAGTAATAGCATATGTGTTTTCTGTGTACAGATGTGTGTGTGCTCAGTCATTTTCTACTGTTTGCAACCCCATGGACTGTAGCCTGCCAGGCCTCTCCATCTATTGGATTTTCCAGACAAGAATACTGGAGTGGGTTACCATTTCCACCTCCAGGAAATCTTCCCCATCCAGGGATCAAACCCAGGTCTCTTGCATCTCCTGCAGCAGCAGATGGATTCTTTATCACTGTGCCACCCGGGAAGCCCATCTTTTCTTTGTAATTTCTTCAAATGAAAAATATTATAGTAACTCTGAAACTGTAATATTTTCAATATATATATTTATGCTTTACTATATTTATCAGGACCCTAGAATATGAGTGACAGAGTCTTCACCCAGATTAATTTAAGCAAAACAAAAACAAAGGAATTCTTGACCCCAGAGTGATGCTAACGTGTTGATTTAATTCTCAGGGCAACCTTCTCCATGTGATCAGAAGATAAAATATATAAACCTCTATCATTGACTATGAACATAAAAAAAAAATCAAAGCATTCAATTTTCATTGTCCATAAGTTAATCTCAGAATAAGTTAGACTGACTAATATGTGTCACATTTCTCACACCTAAGACAATCACTCTTGTCAAGAAGGTGAAGTTTGTTTGTTTGAAATTATTCAGCTTAGGTCTGGTGTTGATCAGAAGATAAAATATATAAACCTCTATCATTGACTATGAACATAAAAAAAAAATCAAAGCATTCAATTTTCATTGTCCATAAGTTAATCTCAGAATAAGTTAGACTGACTAATATGTGTCACATTTCTCACACCTAAGACAATCACTCTTGTCAAGAAGGTGAAGTTTGTTTGTTTGAAATTATTCAGCTTAGGTCTGGTGCTGGGGATCAAGGCCCTATCTGAACAATGCTGAATGCGCGAGGGCACAGAGTGTAACTTCCTTTCTCCAGTTTAGCTTGCTATTGTTAGAAGAAATGGGGATGAATGCAGGCAGGTGTAAAATAGGTCCAACATCACACTTAGTTTTAAATAATACCTTAGAAAGATTTCACCTTTAGGATAAAATGTGCCAAGTGAAACATGTAAGTCTATGTAATAACTTTGATAGAATTACTTTCAATCTTAAAAGATAAATTCATATACTCAATAACCTGTGCAAAAGGCGATCTTCTAATGAGCTTTTTATACAAGTCTTTATTTTGGAATAACTATATTGGATTGAACTGAACAATACTTTGGCCACCTGATGAGAACTGATTCATTTGAAAAGAACTGATGCTGGGAAAGATTGAAGGCAGGAGGAGAAGGGGATGACAGAGGATGCGATGACTGGATGGAATCACTGACTCAGTGGATACAAATGTGAATAAACTCCGGAATTGGTGATGGACAAGGAGACCTGGAGTGCTGCAGTCCATAGGGCTGCAGAGTCAGACCCAACTGAGCGACTGAACTGAACTGATATTGGATTTACCATAAAGTTTGTTCGTGTTTTTCCATAGCATCCAATATAATATATTCATGTTGTTGTTCAGTCACAAAGTTGTGTCTGACTCTTTGCAAAGGACAAAGAATACCAAGGACTGCAGCATACCAGCCTTCCCTGTCTTTTACTATTTCTGGTAGTTTGCTCAAATTCACGTCCATTGAGTCAGTGAATCTATTAATAGGAAATTGTAAAGATAGTTCAGAGAAGCCCCATGAACCCAATTTTCCCCAGTGGTTACATTTACATGTGTATAATACACTATGAAATCTAGGAATTAGGCATGGGTACAGTTTGTATGGGCTTCTCAAGTGGTACTAGCAGTAAAGAACCCATCTGCCAATATCAGAGACATAAGAGATGTAGGTTCAGTTCCTGGGTTGGGAAGATCCCCTGGGGAGGGGACATAGCAATCCACTCCAGTTTTCTTCCCTGGAGAATCCTATAATCAGAGGAGCCTGGCGAGCTACAGTGCATGAAGTTGTAAAGAGTAGGATGTGACTTCGTATGCGTGTACACACACACATACACACACACACTGTTTGTATAGTTCTGTGTCATTTTATCACATAAATTGTTTTGTGTAAATACTACTTCAATTCAGAGATAGAATTATTTTATCTTTACCAGAGATATCTTTCATGCTACTCCTTTATAGTCAGACCCACACTCCCTGCCACTAATCTGTGTTCCATGTTCGTGATTCTGTCATATCAAGGGAGCTATAGAGATGGGAACATAAACTATGTGACCTTTCTTGATTGAATTTTTTCATGTAGCATAATGCCCTGAGGGCAATGCAAACTGTTGCATGTATCAATTGTTCCATCTTTTCATTGCTGAGTAGTATTCCACGAATGAATGCATCATTGTCTGCTTACTCATTCCTTTACTGAAGGATATTTTTGTAGTTTCCAGTTGTAAGCTACATACCTGTATCAACAACCACATTCAGGTTTGTCTGTGCTCAGACCTTCAGTTGTAGCTGACTCTTTGTGATCCCATGGATATAGTCTACCAGGCTCCTCTCTTGATGAAATTTTCCAGGCAAGAATACGAGAGTGGGTTGCCATTTCCTTTTTCACAGTTTTGTTTGGGGAGGACACAAATTCATTATTGCTCTGGGATAAATGCACAAGAATGCCACTGCTAGATTCTATGGCATCTGTTTTCTTTTGTAAGAAACTACCAAATTACTTTCCAAACTGGCTCTATTATTTTGCATCCCCATAACCAATGAATAAGAGATAGTTTCTCTACATCCTAGGTGACATTTTGTGTTGTAGCTTAAAGAATTTTAGTCATTCTGATAAGTGTGTTGTGATATCTCATTGTGGTTTTAATGTGCATATTCTTCAACTGGTGATACTGAATATTTTGCATGTGTTTGCTCTCCCTTTATTTTTTGTGGTAAATTCTTTGTATGTACATTATTTTTGATGAACTATCTCTCCTTGTCTTTGACCATTTTCTAACTTGATTATTATTTTACTATTGAATTTTGAGAGTTCTTTTTATATTCTAGATACAAGTCATTTGTCAGATATGTGGTCTTGCAAATATTTTCTCTCAGTCTATATCTTGCCTTTAATTTTCCTAATAGGGTTTTTGGAGGGAAAATATTTTTAATTTTGATAAAATCCAGTGTATCTGTTTTTTTCCCCTTTATAGATCATGCTTTTGGTGTCATGTCATAGATGTGTTTCACCAGGCTAAAAGCCTTAACCCAAATCTCACAACTTCTACAAAAATCAACTCAAAATGGATCATAGATTTCAATGTAAAAAGAAAAATTAAAAAACATTTAAAAGATTATACAGACTATTTTTATTTTGATGTAAAATTGGTTCATTTTCTCTTTAATTGAGAGTTGTTTTAGAATGTAGGTATGCAAAGAAATATTTCTAATTGCTCTATGTAGATTAAAAGAGCAAAATTATTAATTGTGAAATATTTTAGATTCTATCAAAGAAAGTCATAACCTTTATTTAGCCTGTTCCCTTCCTGACATGCAAGGAAATTTTAGCAATAATTGATGAGTTAGTCCCTGATGCAAAATAGCATTAAGTCAGATATAAAACTCGCCACAAACATTTTCATTAAAATGGCATAAAAATTGTTAATCATGGAGGCTTCCCTGATAGCTCAGTTGGTAAAGAATCTGCCTGCAATGCAGAAGACCCTGGTTCAATTCCTGGGTCAGGAAGATCCCCTGGAGAAGGGGTAGGATACCCACTCCAGTATTCCTGGGCTTCCCTTGTGGCTCAGCTGGTAACGAATCCAGCTTTATAATGGTATAAAAATTGTTAATCATAATATTTATGCTATAACAGTAACTTCAGCATTTGAACTAAAGATTTTGACTGAGATTAAAAGTTACTGAGATGGCTAACCAGTTTGGGGATTCAGGCCGTTAGCAGAATCTTTGGTGGCACCACTGAATGTGATGCAATCTCAGTGCTGTCTGTAGACAGAGGCAGCACAGTATCTGTTGTAACTGAGGCACTGTTGTCCATAGATTGAGGCAGCCAAGTTGAGAGTGGCTGAAAGCAAATGGTCTTTCTGTCCTCCTCAAGGAGTATTTATAATTTCTTACTTCTTAATTTCACTATACTTGTATGGAAATTTTCTTCTGATTGAGAAATAAAACAAGCATCATGTACTCCTAACCAGCTGGTAGATAAAGTTGAGACCATTGGTTAGAATTCAGGAGAAAACTCTGATATTCAAATAAGTCAACTTCTTTGCCAGCACACTAAATGAAGGTGTTGGATGAGTATTGATCTATAAATGAATTTCTACATTTCCTTTTAAGAGTATGTTTAATTCATAAGAGCTATAACTTATTATAAACAAAATATTTCCTTACTTTTTGGTAGTTTTTGAAAAAAATAGTATATATTTATGGTGCTCTAAAATTTAGTTTTAAATAATACCAGGTGATTTAACATAAAAGAACTCAGTACCTGACAGGAAACCAGAGTTAATTGTATTCACTGGGGACCAGAGTTGACTTCTCTGGGCTACAGTATTGACAGACATTCTCAATGAATCATTCAGAAAACTCAAGAGGGACTGTAGTATGTTTGAGTTGTTGCTAAGCTAAACTTGGAGGTCATTTATGTTTTTAAAATGAACATTAAATGGTAGCATTATATAGAGGTGAAAGAGAGGAAGTACCATTTATTACTGCTAACAACCTCCTGGAGACAATTGGGAGATGTATTTTTGGTTACTGTGAGTTTCTTCTGGGACAATAGTGGTAAATATCACTAACCAGTTTATTAAATCCCAATAGGAATGTTTCCATTATTTTTTTGCTAAGAATTTGTTAGATGTAACATTTTCCAGAAGTACTGGAAAATTTACTTATGTGCCAAAAATAAGAGTGAAATTGACTAGAAGCAGAAAGTCCCTGTCCAAGTTGAGGAAATGCAAAAAGTAAACAAATGGTATAAATAGCAAAAGAATCTAAGTCTGTGGTTAGCAGTGACGTCTGGATGTCCAGTTCAAAGTTTTGTGCTTTATTCCCAAACCTAGTTACAAAATGAATGAAATTTCAACAATATAAATATCCAAATAGTCTTTAGTTAAATGAGCTTTCCATAAATAAGTCATTCTGAAATGTTTTGAGATTTGAATCTCAAAATGATTGTCTCTGTCATAAGCAACTAATTTTATTTGTTCCATTTAGATTCATGTTCTGGATAAGATCTCTTAACCTAAACATACCTTTAACTCTCTCTCATGTATTCTCCAACTCCTGAATTATGTTGGTGATGTTAATTACAATTTAAACATCTTTGATGGGAATGCTTATGGATTTCAGTGATTGTTGTTTAATTTAGGTTTATCTTTGGTTTTAAATTTTCAAGATGCTTATTTTTAAATACAAATGTGCAGAACCCAACAAACAAGAAATACATTTCAGGCTCCCCCTTGCAAGCTGTTTGGGTTGATATTGTCCTAAGTGGTGGTTATCTTGAGCATTTC
Source organism: Oreotragus oreotragus (assembly GCA_006410675.1). NCBI lineage: Eukaryota > Metazoa > Chordata > Mammalia > Artiodactyla > Bovidae > Oreotragus > Oreotragus oreotragus. The sequence continues at coordinate 298,365 of SJYX01013964.1, read as the reverse complement.
TGTATTTATAAAGATTAAAAAAATAGAAAACACTGTCGATATCATATAATTTATACATGAATTATGCAATATTTTGGAAGTGCAAAAATTCACTGTTGCAATACACTAAGATACTGGCATTTTCTTTCTAATACTTTGGTTCTACTGAGGATATTGATTCATGTCTTCATAATAAAACATCACTTGATATATAGAACAGTTCATTTCCTTTACATTCTGTATTGAAATTCAATATTGACTTCAATTTCAAAATGTAACTCACAAAAGTTTGTAGTATGTATGTCTAATTGTAGGCTCATTATTTTACAATACTTAATGAAATTATTAGACAATATGCAAGGTGATATAAGACATGAGTGACGCAAGTGTTAAACCTGCTTTCCTTATATTGAGAATATCATCTTCTGTTTTGAGAAATGTTTCCTAGTACGAAAAATCTCCTTAAAAGAGTCATGGTTATGCTAAAATGTGATCTTTCTTGCCCTACTTTATTTACACTAGCTTTTTCTCCCTTCTTTTTCTCTCTTCTATTATAGCTATTTTGCTACTGATTATTTTACAATGTGTCTGATCAGAAAGGATCTTGGATAATATTTAGACCAATCTCTATATTTTATACATGAGGAAACAAAAGTCCTGTGGTATCATACTGTAAAATATATTTTTCCTTCTACTCTTTTGGTTCTCAACTGGGTCACTGGTTTTTTGAAAAAAAAAAAAAAAAAAAGGGAGAGGTGACAGATAACTCCCCATAGACGAGTAGAATCAATACTTTCTTTCTACCCTAACTCCTACTAGTCCCTTCCTTAAATCTTCAAACAAAAAGAAAGTAAACTGATCTTCTGCCAGTTTCTTCTATCCTTGTGAAAATGCTAATATTGCTTTTGTTACTAAGCAACATAGTTCAGTAATGTAACTATTGTTAATTCTTGGCAGATGTCCATGTTATGAGCTTATGCTCAGCTATCTAATTTCTAAAGAATCTTAATTAAAAACAAATGTTGGGGAGTGTTCTGCAGGCTTTTTAATGCCGTCATGGAACTACTGAAATAAGGCTATTACTAGAATAACATTAAGAAAAGATAGAGAAGCATAATTCTGATAAAGCTACTAGTGTTAATACAAATGGTTAACATAATGAAATCTGACATATTATAAGTATTTTGGAGCAAAGAGAAAGTATAGCAATATTTTGGGTGCACCTTGTAAAACAGTAACAGAATGTTATTAGGTTGATCTATATGTATTGTTGGGCTTCGTTGGTGGCTCAATGATAAAGAATCCACCTGCAATGCAGAATACCCAGGAGACATGGGTTCGATCCCTGGATTGGGAGGAGGACATGGCAACCCACTCCAGCATTCTTGCCTAGAGAATACCATAGACAGAAGAGCCTGGTGGGCTACAGTCCACAGGGTTGCAAAAAGTTGGATACTCCTGAAATGACTGAGCTTGCACGCATATGTTTTGTTAGTTTAAGATTTTTAACTATGGAAACAACTTTTAAGAATAAAACTGATGATTCAATTTTATAAACAAATGATTTTGGTCTTCTGCAAGATATGTTGATAATGTTCTAGAAAGCATGCAAGTAAGTGTACACATATTCCTATGTATATGTAGAATGACGCATACAAATAATATTTTACCTCTTGGATGATTATCAACATTCCTCAGACTGCAAGTAAATCACGATATGTGTGTCCAGCCACGTGGAATATTTCAAAGTTATGGGCTAACACTCCTGTACATGGTTCACAGAAGACTGTCACAAACATGTATGCAATATCCAATTGCACAGAATTCTAAAGCATTCATAATAGGTTGGAAATATAGTACTTGGATACAATGGATTCTAATGTGAATAACAGCTGAAAATGTCAAAATATAAGCACATATGCCCAAGCACAATCATATTTAAACAATAAAAAAGTATGCAACAGAGATAAAAAGACATCACTCTAAGTAAATAACATTTTTGCCAATCTAATTCCCTATTATTTTCTACTGAAATTTTATTTTCCTTTAGGTTATTAAGTTTTCTTTCCTTCCTTGATCTCTCACTTACAGTTTAATGAAGTACATTTTTCCATTTGTCTTGTTTGTACAAAATAAAGAGCTCATATAATCATCATTATGCTTATAATAGTAATACATAAAGTGTTTCCATAGCACACAGACCTTATCTCAACTAGAATAGGATCTCATTGCCAACAGTCTGTTTCTGTTTGGTGGAAGAAGGAGACAGTTCCTTGCTTCCATGATTTTGGAAGTTCAGACAAAACACCTTTAAACTACAATTTTTTCTAATCATTCAACTGATGTTAGAAAGGTCCTGACCTTCTCACCATTTTTTTATATACTCATAAAAATTACAATGGTTTCACCAAGAATCTGTCTTTTCATTTCTCTTCAAGTTCTTCTTCTTCTTCTTCTTCTTCTTCTTCTNTTCAACTGATGTTAGAAAGGTCCTGACCTTCTCACCATTTTTTTATATACTCATAAAAATTACAATGGTTTCACCAAGAATCTGTCTTTTCATTTCTCTTCAAGTTCTTCTTCTTCTTCTTCTTCTTCTTCTTCTCTTCGAGTATAGGCAAGTTGCCAGAAGCCACATCCAAATTTGGAAAATAGCTGGTCAACAATCATAGCAGAAAGAGCAAGTTTTTTTTTTTTTTTAATAATTGAAAACTTTATGAAGAATTCTACTTAAATTTGCTTCTATTATCTCCTGTCCTGTAACATGTATCACAGCCATAGTTTGATCATACCTTATCAGTTCCTGAGTTGTCAGCATAACCTTACAGAAGATGTAAGATTGTCCAAGGTAAGCACCACCAATTACTTTGGCAAAAAAAGAGATATGTTGCTACCAAATAACACAGGTGAAATGCATAGGCTCAAATAACAGATTTCCACCCTACATTACGAAAACAGCAGTAGAATTATTTAATGGTGGCTCAGAGATAAAGAACCTGCCTGCCAATGCAGGAGACACAGGTTGGATCCTTGGGTTGGGAAGATCTCCTGGAGAAGGAAATGGCAACCCACTCCAGTATTCTTACTTGGGAAATCCCATGGACTGAGGAGCCTGGCAGGCTACAGTCCATGGAGTTGCAAAGAATCAGACATGAATGAGTGACTAAACAATTAAAAAAAAATCAACCAGCTGAATCTGATTTAAAACAAAATTAAAAGACTTGCTATATAGTTGTCCTTTGAAAAATTTGAAGGTTAGGAGTACCAACCCTCTGTGAAGTTGAAAATCTACATAGAAGTTGTAGTTGGCCTTCCTGTTAGGTGGTTCCTCCATATGTACTGTTCACATCCTTAATTCAACCAACCTTGAATTATCTACTAATGTAATATATGCTATTGAAAAAAATTAGCATAAGTGGACCCAAACAATTCAAATGCATGTTGTTTAAGAATCAACTGTACATGTTATATGGCTAGGATTATCACTTTTAATAAGTATGTTCTATATTCATGGGTTCAGCATCATTTAAGATCCGTTGTTGAACAATATTTACTGATGCCTTGGAGTCAGTGAGAAATCTTTCAATATATATATATCTTAAATGTGTGAGCATTCTTGTGTTTTCATTTCTTCTATATTTTAAAAAATATTTATTTTACTCCAAAATTACATCTCTTACATGACAATATCTCCAACTGATAGGACAGAATTATCTTTTCTTAAGTACACAATTGAAAATATTTAAAGCTTTATTGATTTTTCTGAGTGAATGTATAAAATCTGTTAATATGAGTAATAATACAGCAGAAACAATAAAATATTCTTATATATCATTTTTTGTTTATATATTTTTGAAAAAATTACACTAAAATATAATTAGACATCAGGACAAGATTGGTTTAGTTATAGTAAAAAAACTGACTTCCAAATCTCGGTATCTTAGACTTCCAAAATTGATCATTAACTTTTGTTCCCATAAAGTCTGCTGGTTATCTAAACTACTCTTCAGTACAATTTTCTTTTATGGATTGACAGTATTTTTGGCTCTATCAGCCTTATAGGAACTCTACATCAATATGTGGTTTGTCTATTGCCATTGTGAGAGAGATAGAGAAAGTGGAGTTAATACAAACAGGAAGTTGAAAGTTCCAAACAGGCATTAGACAGGCCCAGAGGGAAATTCCTTTTGTTGTTTAAATGAAATATGTTTAGGCCTCAAGAGGCCTCATGAAAATGAGTGGAGGGCAGCTCCTGACTCCTCCAGAAGTGGAGACATAGACGCCAGGCAGAGTTAATCTTACCCTGATCTTAGTCCAAGTCTCTCTTATTCCTAAAATCAAAATTGTATCATGCTGAGCCATAAATATTACTATGGACTTCAAAAACATAAATAAATGCCATATTTGGCTAAGAAGTACAGTGTTAATCTCAAAAGTCAGCTGCAGAGAAAAAAGGGAAAAAAATATTTGCATGGTCGGAAATTTTGGCTGATATTCAAACAGATTTAAAATATTTATTGATAACTAACACAAAGTTAACTCGTCACCATGTAGAAATGTGAGGAGAAGGGAGGGATGTATAGCTAATGAGTAGAGAGGGAAATCTGGGGGACACAGGGTTAAACACGAGTGAAAGTGATGGAAACTTCTACTGGAACCTTGAGGAAAGTCCCAGAGCAGAAGTAAGAAGAATAAGGTTCTAGTCTTCCTCATTGAATCTCTCACACCTCTATGATACCAGGAAAATCTTCAGCCAGCCAGTGTGAGTTTTCTCATTTCAGAAAAAAGGAGATAATATTTTGAGACAATGTATGTGTATGTGGTTTATGACATTTTAAATCTTCCATAAATGCAAGCTTGGAGCTGATGTTATTATAAAATGTTTGTTGAGTTCAATCAAAATTGGTTTATAGTGTCATAATGGCAATATGCCTATCAATAAACACTAGCCAGACTAGAGTCATTTATAAGCTGTGTGACTTCCTAACATTAAAGGGTCAAAGAGTAATGAAAGCATTGCTATGATTATTTCAGCTAAACAAGGCAAAACATTTCAAGTTTATGTTAATAGCTACAGTGGGAGATTAGAAATGACAGATTATTTAGGGGAAAAAAAAGCATAGCATTAGAAATATATAATCCTGTTGCCCTAGAGAAAAAGAAACAAACATTTAACTTATTTTCAAAAATACGCAACTTGAGGACTATTACTGGAGTCAATTTCCTCTTCTATTTGCTTCCTCTTACTATTTATATGATTTTTGGTCAGGTTTCGAGGGGCTTAACTTTAGCTGCCTTGTATACACTTAGAATCTGTTGTCTTAAGTGCCCTCCTGTTTGAATATTCTGTGATTCTCTTACTCACGTATTTTACATTATTAGACTTGCAAGGCTAATCACATAAGGAAAGATATAGCATGAACCTTTCCAGTAGATCTAATCTCCTGAATGTAGTCCCTGACCACCTTTTGTGATTGTAAAGCTACAGTTACTGTGAAATCATTCTGTAAGATATTTGGAATTCTCAATTAGACTTTGAAACAACATATTTCAATGATCAAGTATTTTCTCTTTTGCTAATTATCATACATATGCAATAAATAATTGCTACTTTTTTAAAGGTAAGTCTAATATATAGGAACAGAGAGTACGTTGTTTGCCTGGGGCAGAATACGGAAAGAAGAGAGGGACTGAAAAGGGAACAGGTAAACATTTTGCAGCTGATGGAAGTATTTTACATCATGATTACATTTCTGGTAACACAGATGTATACATTTCTCAAATTTCATCAAAGTAACACTTAAAATGTGTGCATTTTATTGTTTGCTATTTACTCCTCAGTCAAGTTGGTTTAAATAAGAAATAATGCCTAGGTTACTTTCTATTGCTGATATTGTTGCATTATCCTATCTTTAGATTTCTCAGAACAGTTTATATAAATGAAAAAATTAAGGTCAATAAATTCTCCATATCTATAGTCTCTTGTCAGAGTATAAACTTATCTCCAACATGCTTATCAATTCCCCCAACTTTTAAATAAAACGCTTCAGTTCAAAATTACTTAATGAGAAAGTTACTATGAAAGAGCATGAGTAATAGCAAATGTCTGTTGAAATCAATAATTTAAGTGTGCTGCTACTGCTAAGTCGTGTCAGTCAAGTCCGACTCTGTGTGACCCCATAGACGGCAGCCCAACAGGCTCCTCTGTCCCTGGGATTCTCTAGGCAAGAATACTGGAGTGGGTTGCCATTTCCTTCTCCAATGCATGAAAGTGAAAAGTGAAAGTGAAGTCAGTCATGTCCGACTCTTTGCGACCCCATGGACTGCAGCCTACCAGGCTCCTCTGTCCATCGGATTTTCCAGGCAAGAATACTGGAGTGGGGTGCCATTGCCTTCTAGAGTTACACTATTACAATCTTGATTCTAATTTAAGTGTATATAAACAAATATCAGGCTTCCCAGATGTCACTAGCAGTAAAAAACCCACCTGTCAATGCAGGTTTCATAACAGCCACAGGTTCAATCCCTGGGTAAAGAAGACCCTCTGGAGGAGGGCATGGCAACCCAATTCAGTATTTTTGCCTGGAGAATCCCATGAAGAGAGAGCTTAGTGAGTTACAGTCCATAGAGTCGCACAGAGGAGGATACAACTGAAGTGGCTTAGCACGCACACACACAAACCACCATCAGTGCTCAAAAGAGCACTTGCTATGTTTTAGATGTTGAATAATTATTTATTAAATAAAATTTAAAAAGTCATTGTCCTGCCCTATGGCTACATTCCTACTCTCCTAGTCAATAGTAAAGAGCAAAATTGAAAATTGTACATCTAATGGCAGTGGATCCCCATCAATAAGTGACGGTCTGATGTATGAGAAAAACTTTCTTTAATGATACATTGAAAATCATTTAATATTTAACAATTGTGTAACTCCAGAGTGTATTCATTTCTACCAGATGGGCTCGTTTTGTTTGCTTAGTTTCTAATCTGTGAACCAATCCCTTAGGACTTATCTTATCTATGTCGCTTTGCATAACTTCAGTTCCTTTGATAGTCTTCCAGCCAGATCCTCTCTTAACAGCTGTCTCCTCAAATTGCATTGGGATCTGGGAGTCCCCTTATAATCTTTCAAAAAATACCCCAATTTCTTCCTAGCCTATAAAAATTAATCATGGCATCTCTGTGAGAGGATTTATAGAAGAGTAGAACATTTAGTAGTGTATAAGACCTTTAACTCTGCTACTGATTCCAGCAGCTTTTCTTATATCTTCTGTTTGCACATTAATCATTCAGCATGCAGCTGTCTATACAGTGCTCTGAAAGCCTCCAGGAGAAATGTTTTCCTGTGGTTTATAACAGAGGGAAGAGAAAATCTTGGTTTATAGAGATCCAGAAGTCTATTAACCATGTTTTGAGTTAATCCTAACTTCCTACCCAAATCTCTTTCAAAGGGATTTAGCTTTTAAATCTTTTAGCAGATGTAAATGGAGAGGTCAGAGGAAGAGTAATTATAAAAATTTTATAATCTTCACATATTGAGGGAATTTCTATAATAATTAGTCTATTGATATAATGCTACTATCTAATTCATCCCATCTGAAAGAGTAATGAAATTATGAATAGAAACTCAGTGGCCACTTGAAAACTGCATTTGCTAAAATACATATGCTTAAAATATAGAAGTATATATTTTGATACTAAGGGCTAACACTTAATCAGTGGTTATGTTTTTCAGACACTACTGTTAATGTTTTACAATGAATCTTCACAATACTCTCACAAATTAGCTCTATTATTGCAAAGTCTACTTATTGAAGTCAAATTAACCCAAAGTAATTTTTTTTTCATGTAACTAGTAGTGACAGAAGTGAGATTTTTAACTCTAGACTGTCTGGGACCAGAGCTTTTGCTTTTAATGATTACATAACATGGTCTCAAAATGATGCAAAAGACTCTAAGTTGTAAAGATGAAATCATTACTTCTCTCTATGTGATTCTTACAGCATGTGAATTGTTTGATGGGAAAAATGAAAGTGACTTAAGAAAAACTGAAAGTTATAAGTATTATTTTGTTTTATTTTGTTTTTGCCCAGCAGAAAGAATTGAAAAGAAATATGATACTGCTATTTCCCACTGAAAAATAAATGATCAAACAATAAAATCTGTCTTCTCCATTTGTTAGATTAAGTAAACAATGAGGACTGGGACCCTGATCTTTACAGGAAAGCTTAAAATGGTTTGAACAAAGTGGATGTGTCAGTTATCAGGAAATAGCCATCATTTTCAGATATACTGATGTCATATCCACATGGGCACAAGGTACCATGTGGTTACTGTTCAGTCACTAAGTCATGTCCAACTCTTTTGTGACAGCATGGACTGTAGTCCACCTTGCTTCTCCATCCATAGGATTTTCCAGATAAGAAAACTGGAGTGCTTTGCCATTTCCTTCTCTAGGGAATCTTCCTGACCTGGGGACCAAACCCCCATCACTTGCTTGGAGGCAGATTCTTTATAACTGAGCCACCTGGGAAGTCCCATAGGTACCATAACGGTCTCCATTTCCTGCTGCCTCCTATGTTATTTCTCTTGGTCCTTCAGGGACCTTAGCAGTGGATTCTCTTAGATTGTTCATTGACCACCATGGACCACAAGGCAGCAGCTTGCTTGGTAGTGCTGTCCAGCAATTTTGATTTCTAGTGATGACATTGATGGTGACTCCAAGACATCTCAGTGATCAGTAGTCACATTGTTGGGATTACATAACCAGTTGGAAGGCAGAAGTAATCAGAATCGGACCACCAATTCTGCACCTATGTTCTGATTCCAAACCCAGAGAACCTTTAATCTAAAAGAGTAAATTCACTGGCCCCAGGCAGAAGGAATTTCTCTCTTGAATTCATGTGAGTCTGTCACAGTGAAAGTACAAAAGAAGAGAGCCATTTGTATAACACCCGTACAAAGCCTCCAGAAGCAACTGATGTCTGAAAAAAGCCATCTGATACCACTGAGGTCTCTAGGAATAAATGTTCAAGGTGTTGCCTTCGATCAGATCAGGTGTGGCCTGACCTGCCTCCTGTTATTTCAGTTTTAATCTGAATTAAGTGACCATGTCAATTGTTGGCTTAGCCCCCTATCTCAGAGTGTTAAGGAGTTTCTACATCCATGCTCTGGCCTGTGGGGTGTCTCAGCATAGCCACTGGCTGTAAATTGTGTGCTGAAACATGCTTGCTATGCACAGACCTAGATTCTCTGCCGTTCTTGAGATTTGTACAGAAAGTTCCCCTATGTTATGTGGCCCCAATGTCCGCTTAGACCTTCAAATAATTACAGTGTAGCTTCACCTTCAGTAATCTAGTGTTACACTCCCAGCAAATCTTCTAGAGCGCAGCTCAAAGCAGTGGCCTTGCAGAGCTATTCGCTCTTTAGTGACAGGGACTTTGTGCTTCCCTTCATTTTTGCGGTACAGCCTTGTGGCCTTTCCAATATCCTAAAATCCAAAACCACTTCCACATCTAAAAATCTTAATTTTTTGATACTCTAATATCAGAATCAATTTTCTTGTCCTAGGCTCATTCTTACTGCCATTGCTCTCCTCCTTGCTTGCCTCAGTGCTTGTCTCTGCTCCCCGCATTCCCACAGTAAATTTCAGGGCCCTTTCCCATTTTGTTTTGCACCATGTGACTTCATGGCCACATCTTGTGTTTGATCACTATAATGAGTCTCTCATCACTAAACCTGGCTGGTTTGCCTCTGCATCTGTTGGTTCAAAAACTAGCCTTCCATGCATGGAGAGCAAGGCCAAGGGAAGAAACAGACCACCCTGGACTGGTAGGTGGCAAGTTTAATAAACAAGGAAGCTTTCGTAGAAGGCTTGTCTTGAGTGACTGCAAAGATGAGTAGATTTTGCACCCATCTGCCAGAATCTTAAAAGTTTAAACAGACACCTCAACTAGGTTCAGGCGTGTATTCCGTTATGATGGTCTCAAAAACCTCTTGCTCTCTCAAGTCTGTGTCCTTGAAAATGGCTTTTACCATGAGAACAGTGGGCAGACTATTTGTTCCAAGAGCAGGGGATGGGGTGAGGTGCCTTCGATTGTTACGGTCTTGTTCAAAGTTCAACCAGTAGTCAGGTCCTCCTGATGACCTCCTTTAATAATATCTTGCCTGTTTTTTAAAAATTACTTATGGCTGGATAAAGCTATCTATGCTCCCTTTTGTTTCAACACCTCAACTACTTAGGACTGGTTTACAATATCACAAAATGGCAGGGATTGACAACTCTACCATTAGTGATCTCCAGCCCTGAACTCTGATTTCAATACTGACTAGAAATGTTTCTACAAGTACATCTTGCTTTCTCTGCTATGCCCTTGTTTGATTATTCTCAACCAGGTACAAGAATGGTTTGTGTCTGAAACAGGGAATATGCCACCTCCTTTTCAACATGTCTAAATCTATAATCAAATACTCTACATTAAAACTGGTTTTTCTTCCTATAGTTTCCATTTAATAAAGGCAAATGTTAATCATTTACTAGATGTATTAATAATTTCCCTTCTGAGAAATCGGCTACTAGCTTTCTCCTTTCCTCCACTGGATCAATTACTAGGTTTATAGATTCCACTTCTTAATAATTTCTCTCATACCTTATTCTTGGCTATTAGTGCTTCGTATCTGAATCACAGAAATCACATTCCACCTGACCAAAGGGACTCTGACTATCCTCAAATTGCCATCTGAGAAGTATTTCTAAAATGAAGTGAGGCCCTACTGTTGGAATTCATATGACCATGCATTGCCCCATCTCCCGCTTACCATTTCCCCTGCATAAAAGTCAAACTTGTTTTATCAAGGAAGCTTCTCTCACCTCGTCATTTCTCATAATGGACACTTCACTTCAAGAAGCCTGATTTTCTCACTGCTGCCAAAGGCAAAGTATTGTTCCATCCATTGTTTGTTTGTTAAAAACACAGATTTCAGGTTTTCCACTATGGAGATTTTACCCTCATTAACCAAAGTGACCATGATACAATCTTCTCATTAAACACATGGACATTTAAAATAATCCCTTTAAATCACTATATATGTACATTCACCATAGATGGTACACGAGAGCCCACCATGGACAAGTGAATTATTTTTTTTAATTTATTTTTTACACGAACTGCCAAACATGAACCCCCCTCCCACCTCCCACCCCACATCATCCCTCCA
>SJYX01013964.1:273657-284278 GCA_006410675.1 Oreotragus oreotragus | reverse complement strand
TTTTTTTTTTTTTTTCTCTATGTTTAATCATTTAGCCAAATTGCCTCTTTAGACAAGGGGGAAAAAATGTATACTTTAAAAAAGGATATCCATGTATTATGTGTTTGACATTCACGTAGCAAATACAATTTCCCGGAATACTAATCCTTTCAATATCAATAACAAATCTAATATAACCACTAGAAAAGCAAAGCCAAGAAACTTAGCCCTAAAGGTCAGACTAGGTTTGTGGGCAGCCAAGAAATGGACAATGGAATGCTCAGGAACAGAGTGTAGGGCAGGATGGGAGAGGTTGGGGTTTTCTAAGGGGTCAAAGGAGGGAGGGGTGAATTATGGTCAAGGCTTACAGGTTGGGACATGGATCACAGAGGGCTGAATAGGGCAAGGAGGACAGGAAAAAATTCCACCCAAATGAGGAAACATGAAATGCATCATTCCACTTTTAAGCTGCCAGAATTAAGAAGGTAGGCGTGAGTTTAGACAGTACTGTGGAAAACAGAAGTAGGTTTTCTGGGTCAGGAAAAAATCTGTGGGTTTACAATGCTGCATTATTGGGATATTATTACTAGTTGATTACTAAGCAAAACATGTCTTGATTTGAAAATTTTTTTCTGGACATGGGAACACTGCCCCAAAATACAACTCCCAAGAATGAGGCAGGGACAAATATATGGGGACAGTAGAAGATTCATCTCTCACATAGTATCTAAGATATCCTATTGTAAATCTAGAATAAACATAGTATGAATTAAAGCTCTGCTTTTGAAAAGCTGTAGGACCCTAAGCAAGTTAACTATCCTTTACTAAATGGAGATAATAAAAGGTCCTAGGAGTGATGGTAAAGCAATAAAAATATTTGATATGGTTTTTATATGTTTTTTATATAAGCAAATATTGATAGAAAACTGAGATGTGCCAGGTACTTATAGTCATTGTTTTGATTAGCAAAAATTTAACTAAATATTTATGTTTCTCCCCTCATCCTTTTACGTCAAATTTAAGATAGAAATATTTAAGATGCAACCAGAGATTATAAGTGAAGTGAGTGAAGTAAGTTAGCCAAAGAAAGACAAATACCATATAATATCACTTATATGTTGGATCTGGAGAAGGCAATGGCACCCCACTCCAGTACTCTTGCCTGGAAAATCCCATGGATGGAAGAGCCTGGTAGGCTGCAGTCCATGGGGTCTCTAGGAGTCAGCATGACTGAGTGACTTCACCTTCACTTTTCACTTTCATGCACTGGAGAAGGAAATGGCAACCCACTCCAGTATTCCTGCCTGGAGAATCCCAGGGACAGCAGAGCCTAGTGGGCTGCCGTCTATGGGATCACACAGAGTTGGACACAACTGAAGCGACTTGGCAGCAGCAGCAGCGTATGTTGAATCTAATACATGGCACAAAAAAACATATCTATGAAACAGAAACAAGCTCACAGATGTAGAGAACAGAGCTGTGGTTCCTGAGGCGGAGGTTGGTGGGGAGGGATGGATTGGGAGCTTGGGTTAGTAGATGCAAGCTATTACATATAGAATGAAAAAATAGCAAGGTCTTACTGTATAGCACAGGTAACTATATTCAATATCTTATGATAAACTATAATGGAAAAGGATATAAGAAAAAGAATGTCTGTATGCATATAATTGAGCCACTTTGCTGTACAGCAGAAACTAACAACATTGTAAGTCAACTATGTGAATGAAAGTTGCTCAGTCATGACCGAGTCTTTGCAATCTCATGGACTATACCATCCAAGGAATTCTCCAGACAAGAATATTGAAGTGGGTAACCTTTCCCTTTTCCAGGGGATCTTCCCAACCCAGGAATCAAACCAGGGTCTCTTGCATTGCAGGTGGATTCTTTATGAACTGAGCTATGAGGGAAGCCCAAGTCAACTATCCTTTAATAAAAGTAATTTTATAAAGACTAAAACAATGAAGCCTGCTGATAATTTTTGAGAAAAAAGTGTCAGTTTTCTGCTGAATCCTCTCACCTCTCTGTTCTAAGGAATCTTTAAAACTTCTTAATAAATTTGTTGTTTTTCAGTTGCTGAGCTTTGTCTAATTCTTTACAACCCCATGGCTGCAGCACTCCAGGCAGGCTTCCCTGTCCTTCACCATCTCCCAGAGTTTGCTCTAACTCATGTCCACTGAATCTGTTATGTCACCCAGCCATTTAATCCTCTGTTGTCCCCTTCTCCTCCTGCCTTCAATCTTTCCCAGCATGAGGTTTTTGTTTTTGTTTTTGTTTTTGTTTTCCCCAGTGAGTTGCCTCTTCACATAAGGTGGCTAAAGTATTGGAAAGTCAGCTTAGCATCAGTCCTTTCAATGAATATTCGGGAGTGATTTCCTTTAGGATTGACTGGTTTGATCTCCTTGCTGTCCAAGGAACTCTGTCGAAGAGCGTTCTCCAGCACCACAGTTTAAAGGCATCAATTCTTTGGAGCTCAGCCTTTTTATTGTCCAGCTCTCACATTCATACATGACTACTGGAAAAACCCATAGTTTTGACTATACGGTCTTTTGTAAACAAAGTAATGTCTCTGCTTTTTTAATATGCTGTGTAGGTTTGTCATTGTTTTCTTCTAAGGAGCAAGCATCTAGTCCCTCCTCCAGAGGATCTTCTAGACCAGAGATCAAATCTGGGTCTCCTGCATTGGAGGCAGATTCTTTATCATCTGATCTGCAGGGAGGACCCATCTTAATAGGTAGAATAAGTTAATGTATCAAGTAACCAAGTCAAATATATTTAATGAGTAGGATTGTAAACTAGCTAAAACTATACTTTTAAGGTATTGTTAGCCTGAGAATTTGCTTTCTTTTTTAATTAATATTGTATTGATTCACAGAAACATTTGTCAGTATGACATCAGTATGAATTTTTATACAGCTTGACCAAAATTTCAATTTAACATCTTACTTTTTATCAGAAAGAATAGTGATCACCTCAGAGTGGCTAGTGCAGTCACCACATGGTGATGAATAGTGACGATTCAGAGCCACATCCCAATGTAAATGTAATATCCTCAACAGTTTAAATTATTTAGAGACATGTGTTGGAACACTTGCCAAATTCCAGTCACTAATCTGAGTTGAAAATAGTTCTTAGAATGATATAATCTGTGAGAGTTCTGTGGAAAATCTGTTAGGTTAGGGTAGCCAAAACAATTTAGCCTAATCTCAGATTCTCAAGCACAGGAAAAAGGTAAGAGGAAGGGAAGATATTACATAAAAAGAGCCAAGTAAGGTTGAACGGTTGTCAACTAGCCCAGAGCACTCATTTCTGGTAAATTTCTCCTAATTAGTGCCACAGTTGAAGGATATGTATTAATGTTCATATTATCATTTCATAATATCTTTGGAGCGATCCAGAAAGTAGTCAAAGAATGATCATTTTCAACAGAGTTTCGTGAAGATTTATTTTTGGACAGCCTACTTCAGAATCACTTGGGGAACTAAAGATTCATATAGAATGACCACAAACTCTAGTACTTCAGTTCAGTCGCTCAGTCATGTCAGACTCTTTGTGACCCCATGAATTGCAGCACGCCAGGCCTCCCTGTCCATCACCAACTCCTGGAATTCACTCAAACTCACGTCCATCAAGTCGGTGATGCCATCCAGCCATCTCATCTTCTGTCATCCGCTTCTCCTCCTGCCCCCAATCCCTCTCAGCATCAGGTCTTTTCCAATGAGTCAACTCTTCGCATAACGTGGCCAAAGTATTGGAGCTTCAGCTTTAGCATCATTCCCTCCAAAGAACACCCAGGGCTGATCTCCTTCAGAATGTACTGGTTGGATCTCCTTGCAGTCCAAGGGACTCTCAGGAGTCTTCTCCAACACCACAGTTCAAAAGCATCTGTTCTTCTGTGCTCAGCTTTCTTCACAGTCCAACTCTCACATCCATACATGACCACTGGAGAAACCATAGCCTTGACTGGACAGACCTTTGTTGGTCAAGTAATGTCTCTGCTTATCAATATGCTATCTAGTTTGGTCATAACTTTCCTTCCAAGGAGTAAGCGTCTTTTAATTTCATGGCTGCAGTCACCATCTGCAGTGATTTTGTAGAGTAGTACCCTAATCTTCAGGTTTGACTCTGGATCTTGTCAGTACTTTCTGAGCATCTTCCTGAGAATGAGGACTATTTTGCACTTGTACATATAGGAGATTTTTGGCAATAGCTCCCCCCTCTATTCTTGTTGTTGTATCTCCTAAAACATATGAGGGGTGACAAGAAACTATGAGAATATCTATTTACAATTACTCTTTTTATTTAATTCTGAAAACATAAATGGGTGTCAATATATATAAAGGTAACCCATTAAACGGAGAAGGCAATGACACGCCACTCCAGTACTCTTGCCTGGAAAATCCCATGGATGGAGGAGCCTGGTAGGCTGCAGTCCATGGGGTCATGAAGAGTCGGACACGACTGAGTGACTTCACTTTCACTTTTCACTTTCATGCATTGGAGAAGGAAATGGTAACCCGCTCCGGTGTTCTTGCCTGGAGAATCCCAGGAACGGGGGAGCCTGGTAGGCTGCCATCTATGGGGTCGCACAGAGTCGGACACGACTGAAGCGACTTAGCAGCAGCAACAGCAGTAACAGCAACCCATTAAAAAATATAGCACAGACTTCAACACCCACTGACAAGTCCAAGAAATCAACCTTAAATAGTACTACAAAAGTACCTCTATGTCAATTCTTAATTTCATCCTCTCTCCTGCTGTCTGCTTCTCCCTCAAACCAGATAGTAGTCGTTATACAAGTGAATATCTTTGCTTGTATTTCTTTGCCCCTCCTGTTGTTGTTTAATCACTAAGTTGTGTTTGACTCTTTGTTATCCCATAAACTGCAGGATGCCAGACTTCCCAGTCCTTCACTGTCTCCTGGAGTTTGCTCAAACTTGTGTCCATTGAATAGGTGATGCTATCCATCTCAACTTCTGTCACCCCCCTTCTCCACCTGTTCTCAATCTTTCTCAACATCAGGTTCTTTTCCAATGAGTCAGCTCTTTGCATCAGTGGCCAAAGTATTGGAGCTTCAGCCTCAGTCCTTCCAATGAATATTCAGGGTTGATTTTCTTTACAGTTGACTAGTTTGATCTCCTTGATGTCCTGGGGACTCTCAAGAATCTCCTCCATTACCACAATTTGAAAGCATTAACTCTTTGGCATGCAACCTTCTTTATGGTTCAATTCTCACATTTGTACATGACTACTGGAAAAACTGTAGCTTTGACTATGCGGATCTTGTTGACAAAATGATGTCTCTACTTTTTAATACACTATCTAGGTTTGTCATAGCTTTCCTTCCAAGGAGCTAGCATCTTCTAATTTCATGACTGCAGTCACTGTTCTTCCTTCAATTTGCTTTTTACTAACCAGCATACGTTTTGTGAAATTTAGCTACAGCAATAACTGATAGCTACAATTCATTACTTTTTCTTTTCTTTTCTTTTTTTTTTAACTACAAAACAGTTTTGTTACTGACTCCAAGCTCACTCTGCTCACCACACAACAGGTCAACGAATGGGAGATGAAGTACGGAGGTAAGGAATGCGACTTTATTTGGAAAGTCTGCTGACCGAAAAGATGGCACACTAATGTCTCAAAATAACCATCTTACTGGGGGCTGGATGCCAGTTTCTTTTAGATAACAGAGACAGGGAGGAAATGAGGAAATAAAGTAAAAGGCCATTAATCTTGCAAATATCTCCTAGAATGGCAATCCTCTGGCAAAGGATGTGTTAATTTCTTCCGTCCTGCCATCCACAGGTGGACAGGGTCCTGAACAAAGGCCTTTTAGTTTAACAGTCAAGCAGAGGGTCAGGATTCTCTGAGGCAGGCCATTCTTTATGATTATAATAACAATAACAATGAAAAGTCAAAGAAATAGCTCCAATATAGAATCAGAATTGGCTAGTCTCTGCAACAGATTCGCATTATAAGAATGCAGTACTATTTATTAATCTACTTTCTTTTCAATGCATATCTTGGCTCTGGTGTTTTGTTCATTTGTTAGTCTTTGTTTTGCTCATACAAACAATGCCACAGTTATGAGCATTCAGCATTCATTTATTTACATGACTCCTGGTGAACAGAGGCCAATGTTTCTCTAGGATATATCCCCAGGAGTGGAATTATGAATTCACACTTCACATTGTCAGCTTCATTAGAAGATGCCAAATAGCTTTCAAAAAAGTTTGCACTAATATACAGTCTATCTTGTTTGTATGAGTTCCCGTTACTCTATATCCTTGCCAAAACGTCATGTTCTTGGACTTGTTAAGTTTTGCCAATCTGGTGGATGTGAAATGGCATCTCACTGTGGTTTTAATTGGAATTTCCCTAATTACAAAAGAGGTTGAAATCCTTTTATACAGTTATGAGACATTCATCAACACGTCTGTTTATACATCATACCATTATATTGTGCTGTATCTTTTTCTTCCTGATTAATGGAAGTTCCTTAAGTTTGCTCTATAATAATTCTCTGTCAATCATATATTTGTTGGCCCAGTATCCGGTGTCTCTCTTCACATTTTTATGATATGCAGAAATTTAGTAAGATTTCCTTTTTTGTTCCTTTTTGAAAGAAGTCCTTTAATACTACAAAGACACAAAATTTTCTCTTAGTTACATTGAAATATTTCATAACTTTACCTTTCATGAATAAGTCTTAAATCCATACTGTAAATGTCAAGGTAAAGCATTAGTTATAGCTTGCATTTGAAACTTCAAGTTCTAATGCATGTCAATAAACTACAATAAAATTGTGATTCATACGGTTAGACTTCCCATTTTATTTCTTGTTTTGAGATTATTAAGAGAACAAATTAAGACTAAAATGGGCACTTGGGATCCGTGTTTTGAATAACTTTATTTTAGGATTACCAATCCACTGTTAGACATTCTCCTTAACTTCCTTTATGGTAATTTTGTTAGAAAATAGAAGTCTTATAAGTCACTTTGGCTCATTTAAAATTGTAAATTTCAAATTGTGCAATAATAAAAGCTAATCCCCTTTAGAAACTGAGTTTACTTGACAGAACTGTAGTAGGAAATTAAATCACATCTGTTAAAGAGGCAAAGATTTTTATATCTAGCATACAATAACATTTATGTTTATGTATTTAAAATTAAACTAATATATTAGCTTACTAATATAGTACAATATATAATATTTAAAATTACACATTACAAAATAGTTTTAAAGCATCCATATAAAGGTAATAGAAATAAATTTACATATTCTGTTTGCTTTCCCTTTATCATAATATTTGATCTTACATTATTTATTAAAAATTATCTATTGGGAGACTACTCTTTCCAGGACACTGTATCTAATTTGATCTGATCTTAATAATTACTTTAATGTAAGTTTCTACTTCACCTTCTGAATTGTAAGTCACAAAACAGTTTTTCAAAAAAGGAGTCATTACTATCTTAAATATTAAAGAACTGAAAATTTGACTCAATTTCTAATGGCTCAAACTTATATAAATGTTCTAACAAACATATATAGCTATGTAAATAAATGCTAAAGTAAGACAGTTTAGGATTTTTTTCCTCATACACACAAAGTTTTCTATTAAACAGAAGCGTAACAAAATACTATTGTTTCAGTAACCAAAATAGAATTGAGTCCAATTCTACAGTTCATGTTGGAATTGAAAGTTCACAAGGATCATGAAAGATTTTCAAAATGAAAATGAATATCTAAAGTCTTTTAAAGTGTTATATTCTCATGGCAAGGGGTTTGTATTTTGTTTTTATAAACATAGATTTGTAAGAATTTAATTCTTCTAAATAAGAACTAAAAGAAATTTGGAATGCACAAAGATCTGAAATCTGACCTTCATTAAATCACAAGTGCTTATTGAGTGACTTTGAAAAGTAACTCAAATCCTTTCAACTCCATTTAGTCTTCTCAACTACTGAACACCACAAATTGGTATGAAAATCAAATGAGAAAGTGCTTTGAAATCTTAAGATTTGTGCATGTTTTGAATTCCTGTAAATATATGATGTGGAAATGAAGCAAAACAATATTAGTATCAATTAGAAATCCCAGAAGAAAACTGTAGTGAGCTTATTACATTTATGTTACATCTATTTTGAAATGGAATGCTATTTAAAAAAAAAAAAAACTACATACCATAGAAGTTGTGAAATTTCCCAAGAGAAGTTATAGACAAAGTTATGGATTTAAATTTAGTTAGCTAACAATGTAATCTTGTTTTCATATTACAGATTTTTGGCAAGGATTATGTCTCACACATTGTTCAAATATTTTCCTGCAAGAATTCAATACTCTGAAATGGAATTTTACACTTACTCAACTTGAAAAACAATGCAGTGTACAACAACCCAGCACAAAATTTTCTCACATTACTTAAGAGCTTCTGATTGGATCCCAGCAATCAACCCATATGGTATGATATAATTTGGCATTATTTTCTAAGTAGGCCATGTTATTTATTATTCCTTGTCTGGCAGCTATGTCCTGAAGCTATACAGGTGGTTAAGAATGAAAATGGGTCACACACCCCAAATTTTCTCTCTTTATTACCTTATGAATTTTTTTTTTTCTGGCAGTTGTGATTTCATTGATGGTACTTATCTCTTTCATAATACTGTCTCATAATACTATCTCTCTCATAATACTGCCGTCTATGGGGTCACACAGAGTCAGACACAACTGAAGTGACTTAGCAATACTGTCTCCTTAAGCAAAGAATAGTAGCAGCATCAACCACAAATATAACTGAAAAGAAATCCAGAACTCTTTCTAAAACAGTGACATTTTCAGTGAAAGTGATTATATCCAATTCAAATTACAGATTTTGATACTGTCCTTTTGCCTGAACAGATTTATTTGGCTTCTAAGATAACTTCAGATCTCTGGTGGCTCAGTTGGTAAAGAAATCTGCCTGCAGTGCAGGAGACTCTGCTTCGATTCCTGGGTTGGGAAGATCCATTGGAGAAGGGACAGGCTACCCACTCCAGTATTATTGGGCTTCCCTGGTGGCTCAGCTGGTAAAGAATCTGCCTACAGTGTGGGAGACCTGGGTTAGACCCTGGGTTGGGAAGATCCCCTGGAAGAGGGAACAGCTATCCACTCCAGTATTCTTGCCTGAAGAATCCCCATAGACAGAGTCTGGTGTGCTATAGTCCACCAGGTCACAGAGTCGGACACGGCTAAGTGACATTCACTTTTTGTCTGAGCAGATTTCATTGGCTTTTAGGATAACTTCAGAGATAACCAGTTAGGAATTATTAATATGTTAAAGAATAATACTCATACAAATGATGTCTAAAATATATATATCAATTCTGATTATTTTCTACCAATATTAATTACTTTTGGATTCATGAGAAGGCAAGTGGAGTAAATTTATATATATTAATTATTAGTCATATTTTTCACTGATTATGGAAGTACATTTCACTGGGTCTGGTAATGAACATGTCAGCCAAAATTAAGTCTATGGATTTTATTACATAGATGCAAATATGGAAAGAAACAGTATGGAGAAAGAAATATACTTCAGAGATTGAAGATCACGTCCATAAAGTGTATTTATGTTCAAATTTACATTTTCTTTTGTCTTTGTTTTTCTTTATTTACTAGAAATTCACCCATGTTAAACATGTCTACCAAGGGATTGTTTGCAAATTGATTTTCAAATATTATTTCTCTGAATGCATGCTTCAGAATACCTTCCTATACTGAACTTTGCTTGGCCCATGTGACTTCCCTGGACAAAGGGAGAATAACAAACGAAAGGTGCTTGTGCATGGGGCTCATCCAATCATTGCTGAGAACCTTTCTTCCACCACATGAACAAATCAGGCAAGAATCCTACACTATGTGAGAAAAGTAGGAGGGAGGATCCAGTTATCTGGTCATTCCATCTATTTAGGTCTTTACACTAACTGACTGCAAAAATCAGTCAAATGAACCTAAGCCGGAAATACCACCCAGCTGAAACTCAGAATCAGGATCAAATATATGTTTTGTGTTTTGTTTTTTTTTTTTCCCCAGTATATCTGGAAAACTTTTTCCAAAGCCAAATCTGACTAATGTAATTACCATCAAGATATTTTAAATAAAAGAGAAACTAAAATGGAAGACAATCTTTGTTCATTTTAATAAACTGATTTTTATTCTGAATTTAATATGTGATATCCAAAACTGAACTTTGGCAAATTCTTGTTTTTGTACATTTATATATTAGGGGTCTTCCCAGGTGGCATTAGTGGTAAAGAACCTGCCTGCCAATGCAAGAGATATAAGAGACACAGGTTTGAACCATGGGTTGGGAAGATTCCCTGGAATAAGAAGTGGCAACTCACTTCAGTATTCTAGCCTGGAAAATTCCATGGACAGAGGAGCCTGGCAGGCTACACACTCCATAGGGTTGCAAAAACTGGACACAACTGATGTCACTTAATACATAATATTAGGACATGATAACCCTGAATACAGCTTTTTATAGAATGCCTTTAAATTGCATGCTTTTAATACAAATCAGTTTAGTTCAATTCATTTCAGTTACTCAGTCGTGTCCGACTCTTTGCGACCCCATGAATCACAGCATGCCAGGCC
>SJYX01013964.1:254701-271767 GCA_006410675.1 Oreotragus oreotragus | reverse complement strand
TTACTGGTTGGGGCATAGGCTTGGATTACTGTGATATTGAATGGTTTGCCTTGGAAATGAACAGAGATCATTTTGTCGTTTTTGAGATTGCATCCAGGTATGGCATTCCTGACTCTTTTGTTGACCATAATGGCTACTCCATTTCTTCTAAGGGATTCCTGCCACAGTAGTAGATATAATGGTCATCTGAGTTAAAGTCACCCATTCCAGTCCATTTTAGTTCACTGATTCCTGGAATGTCGACATTCACTCTTGCCATCTCTTGCTTGACCATTTCCAATTTGCCTTGATTCATGAATCTGACATTCAAGGTTCCTGTGCAATATTGCTCTTTACAGCATCGGACCTTGCTTCTATCACCAGTCACATCCACAGCTGGGTATTGTTTTTGCTTAGGCTTCATCCCTTCATTCTTCCTGAGTTATTTCTCCACTGATCTCCAGTAGCATATTGGGTACCGACTGACCTGGGGAGTTCCTCTTTCAGTATCCTATCATTTTGCCTTTCATACTGTTCATGGAGTTCTCAAGGCAAGAATACTGAACTGGTTTGCCATTCTCCAGTGGACCACATTCTGTCAGACCTCTCCACCATTACCCACTTGTCTTGGGTGGCCCCACAGGGCATGGCTTAGTTTCATTGAGTTAGACCTTGTCTACAAGGCTGTGGTCTTAGCGTGATTAAATTGACTAGTTTTCTGTGATTATGGTATCAGTGTGTCTGCCCTCTGATGCCCTCTTGCAACACCTACCATCTTACTTGGGTTTCTCTTACCTTGGATGTGGGGTATCTCCTCAGGGCTTCCCCTCCTGACCTTGAACATGGAGTAGCTCCTCTAGGCCCTCCTGTGCCCCTGCAGCCACCACTCCTTGGACGTGGGGTTGCTCCTCTCTGCCGCCACCCCTGACCTCGGACATGGGGTAGCTCCTCTCAGTCGCGTTTGTGTGCCGTGGCAGCCGCCTGTGCTCGAGTGCTGTCGCTCTAATCTAGTACAATTAGATGAATGGAATAAATTAACCGCTCAGGTATGAATCCGAATTTAATCTGTTTCAGTTCAGTACAGTTGCTCAGTCATATCTGACTCTTTGTGACCCCATGGACTACAGCACACCAGCCTCCCTGTCTATCACAAACTCCCAGAGCTTGCTCAAACTCATGTCCATCGAGTCAGTGATGCCATACACCCATCTCATCCTCTGTAGTCCCCTTCTCCTGCCTTCAATCTTTCCTTTTCTTTTTAAAAATTATATCCTGATAGCATGAAATAGTTTAAAAGTAATTTCTGCATATTTTATCATCAAACAGAATTTTTGTTTAGAGTGACATTTACCTTTGGATGGTCTGGTTTCTAAGGACTATACTCAAGAGGGAGCTTGCATGTGAATATGAAGGTCCTATGCATGTATGCATGCTCAGTTGCTCAGCAGTGTCTTACTCTTTGAGACTCTAGGAAATGCAGCCCACCAGACTTCTCTGTTCACGGAATTCCAAGCAAGAATACTGGAGAGGGTTACTATTTCCTCCTCCAGGGGATTTTTCCTGTCCCAGGGATCAAACCCACCTTTTTTNCTAGGAAATGCAGCCCACCAGACTTCTCTGTTCACGGAATTCCAAGCAAGAATACTGGAGAGGGTTACTATTTCCTCCTCCAGGGGATTTTTCCTGTCCCAGGGATCAAACCCACCTTTTTTGGTCTCCCACGTTGGCAGGCAGGTGGATTCTTTACCACTTAGTCATCTGAGAAGCCCGAAGGTCCCATTAGGGAACATGTTTAGAAAGTTCCAAGTCTCATGGACATGCTAAAATGCATCTTCCTGAAGGAAAGAAGGAGTGTAAGGAGATACTCTCTGAAGCAACACTTAGATAAACGTATATTTAAGCCTAGAGAAACACTCTAGTTCATTTCTTGCTCCAAAGAAGCTAAAGAAACAGCTACCAGATGTTGTAGAATTGCAGAAAAAAAAAAATATATATATATATATATATATATGTTGCAAGACAATTCTGAAGGTCATTGAATAGAATCTGCATATAAATGGTGTTTATTTGTTTTTGGCTTTCACTAATATTCTATAATATGAATGTGTGTATCTGTTTTATTTTAAATTAATTTGTCAGAATTCACACTGGCCTTGATTTTAAAACCTTACTCCCCAGTTATTTGTTAATCTTATGCTCTCTGCCTCATTTGTTTCTAGGAAAAATATCATTCCCTCCGGTCTTCTCATCTTAATGACATAATACTACTTTTTCAATGTTGCAAAGTCTTTTGATATAGCCACACATTAACAACCATTTGATGCCCCTCAGTGACCTCTGAAAGAGGGAAGAGGGACATTATTTTCCCTAGACTCATGTTATACAATAGAGACAATACTGTGTTTCTAGTAAGACCTGACAAAACTTAGAGAGAACGGAAGTAAAAAAAGAAAAGGAGCTTATAAATACTGTTATATACTCAAAGCCCATAATCTCAGGCTTCTGAAAGATTTGCATGTAGAAGTGTCCAGTTTAGCCTGACCAGTTCAGGAGTATTTTCTTTCACCTTCCTCATCTTCAATTAAAAAAGAACGTTATTGTCTTTCCAATTTCAAGTCTCACCTCATTTTCTGCCACAGATGTCACATAATTTATGAAGAATAATAAATCATACCCATTGGGAGTTTCTCCCAACAGGAAATTGCCTGGATCCAATGTTCAGAAAAAAAGAAACTATAACAGTTGACATAACATTATGCAAAGTTTACTAATATTATCTTAATTTTACAGTATGTATATTACCCTCCTTTGGCCCAGAGTATCTTTTAATGAGACTCAGGCATCTCCTTCACATAGATTTTCTTCTAGCATTCAGTAACAGTAAGATTAAACCCAAAATCCTTCCCACTTTAGTCTGACTTTAGCTCCCACACTACTTTGAATAAATGGGGCCAAAACAAACAAGCAAATAAGATCTATGTTGCATTGTTCTTCAGTCACTAAGTCATGTCCTGCTCTTTGTGACCTGATGGACTGAAGCACGCCAGGTTCCCTGTGTTTCCCTGGCTCCCAGAGTTGGTTCAGACTCATATCCACTGTGTTGATGTTGCTATCTAACCATCTCATAATACTCCTAAAAAATGTATTTTACATGTTTGCTGTACTCTGAATAAGCATTTTGCATCTTCTTTTTTTCAAGTTGTGTTTTTCCAACAATTCTATCATGTGATGAAGACATTCTATCAAACTTATTATGAAGAAGAGTTCTCATCATCTCCATATAAAGCACTTACCTGGGTTCCTTCTCTAATTGTATTTTTAACTTATGTGCTTATGATATTAAGCAGCTCATCTCAGAATACAGGTTAAATCTACCCCAAAGATAAATGTTGATTCCCTAAAAGGCAGATATCAATGTACACCCTTCCAAATGGCAATTTTATAGCTAAAAATGTCACCAATTATTTATGTCATGTTACTCATTATTTATGAAAATTCACAACAATATCTAAGTAGCCAGTGTACTATCAGAAAGCACAGTGCTATAAGTTGTTTCTCCTTATGTGATATTTGGATTTAGCAAAGAAAATATGAGATATTAGGATCCTGGAGGAGAAGCAAACTATGGCCCCAAGAGTTTGGGAGCTCTTTTTTAAGATGACCAACTCATGTTTTTAAGAATTAACCTCAGTAGAACCATGCAAAGAGAGTTGGGCCTTAAAAGGCCCAAACTAAGTAGCTGCCAGATGAGATAGATGCATAAAAATTATTTCAGTATTTGTTACCTAGAGGTTGCAATTCCAACCTATGAAGATACAGTTCTTGAGGGAAAGAATTATATCAGATATATTCATATTTATTCATGAATTGAAAATAGATGCACACAGGCATATAAAGACACACATTTCATGTCACCTATTTATTTATTCATTTCCTTAATCATTTATTCAGAAACTATTTGCCCCAGGTCCTGATTTAGATGCAACATTTGTACCATAAGCACATTTCTACCTCATATTAGTTATTTTTTAATGATCATGACATACCATATACAAGGAAACTAAAAATGTAAGTGCATGGAAAATTAGAAGCTGATTACTATTGTGAAGAGGATATGAATTTCAGACCAGGTGACTGTTTTAAGTCAAGGCAATGATTCCCTGGTGGCTCAGATGGTAAAGACTCCATCTGGAATGCAAAAGACCCTGATTCAATCCCTGTGTGGGGAAGATCCCCTGGAGAAGGAAATGGCAACCCATACCAGTATTCTTGCCTGGAGAATCCCATGGACAGAGGAGCCTGGCAGGCTACAGTCCGTGGGGTCACAAAGNATATATATATATATATATGTTGCAAGACAATTCTGAAGGTCATTGAATAGAATCTGCATATAAATGGTGTTTATTTGTTTTTGGCTTTCACTAATATTCTATAATATGAATGTGTGTATCTGTTTTATTTTAAATTAATTTGTCAGAATTCACACTGGCCTTGATTTTAAAACCTTACTCCCCAGTTATTTGTTAATCTTATGCTCTCTGCCTCATTTGTTTCTAGGAAAAATATCATTCCCTCCGGTCTTCTCATCTTAATGACATAATACTACTTTTTCAATGTTGCAAAGTCTTTTGATATAGCCACACATTAACAACCATTTGATGCCCCTCAGTGACCTCTGAAAGAGGGAAGAGGGACATTATTTTCCCTAGACTCATGTTATACAATAGAGACAATACTGTGTTTCTAGTAAGACCTGACAAAACTTAGAGAGAACGGAAGTAAAAAAAGAAAAGGAGCTTATAAATACTGTTATATACTCAAAGCCCATAATCTCAGGCTTCTGAAAGATTTGCATGTAGAAGTGTCCAGTTTAGCCTGACCAGTTCAGGAGTATTTTCTTTCACCTTCCTCATCTTCAATTAAAAAAGAACGTTATTGTCTTTCCAATTTCAAGTCTCACCTCATTTTCTGCCACAGATGTCACATAATTTATGAAGAATAATAAATCATACCCATTGGGAGTTTCTCCCAACAGGAAATTGCCTGGATCCAATGTTCAGAAAAAAAGAAACTATAACAGTTGACATAACATTATGCAAAGTTTACTAATATTATCTTAATTTTACAGTATGTATATTACCCTCCTTTGGCCCAGAGTATCTTTTAATGAGACTCAGGCATCTCCTTCACATAGATTTTCTTCTAGCATTCAGTAACAGTAAGATTAAACCCAAAATCCTTCCCACTTTAGTCTGACTTTAGCTCCCACACTACTTTGAATAAATGGGGCCAAAACAAACAAGCAAATAAGATCTATGTTGCATTGTTCTTCAGTCACTAAGTCATGTCCTGCTCTTTGTGACCTGATGGACTGAAGCACGCCAGGTTCCCTGTGTTTCCCTGGCTCCCAGAGTTGGTTCAGACTCATATCCACTGTGTTGATGTTGCTATCTAACCATCTCATAATACTCCTAAAAAATGTATTTTACATGTTTGCTGTACTCTGAATAAGCATTTTGCATCTTCTTTTTTTCAAGTTGTGTTTTTCCAACAATTCTATCATGTGATGAAGACATTCTATCAAACTTATTATGAAGAAGAGTTCTCATCATCTCCATATAAAGCACTTACCTGGGTTCCTTCTCTAATTGTATTTTTAACTTATGTGCTTATGATATTAAGCAGCTCATCTCAGAATACAGGTTAAATCTACCCCAAAGATAAATGTTGATTCCCTAAAAGGCAGATATCAATGTACACCCTTCCAAATGGCAATTTTATAGCTAAAAATGTCACCAATTATTTATGTCATGTTACTCATTATTTATGAAAATTCACAACAATATCTAAGTAGCCAGTGTACTATCAGAAAGCACAGTGCTATAAGTTGTTTCTCCTTATGTGATATTTGGATTTAGCAAAGAAAATATGAGATATTAGGATCCTGGAGGAGAAGCAAACTATGGCCCCAAGAGTTTGGGAGCTCTTTTTTAAGATGACCAACTCATGTTTTTAAGAATTAACCTCAGTAGAACCATGCAAAGAGAGTTGGGCCTTAAAAGGCCCAAACTAAGTAGCTGCCAGATGAGATAGATGCATAAAAATTATTTCAGTATTTGTTACCTAGAGGTTGCAATTCCAACCTATGAAGATACAGTTCTTGAGGGAAAGAATTATATCAGATATATTCATATTTATTCATGAATTGAAAATAGATGCACACAGGCATATAAAGACACACATTTCATGTCACCTATTTATTTATTCATTTCCTTAATCATTTATTCAGAAACTATTTGCCCCAGGTCCTGATTTAGATGCAACATTTGTACCATAAGCACATTTCTACCTCATATTAGTTATTTTTTAATGATCATGACATACCATATACAAGGAAACTAAAAATGTAAGTGCATGGAAAATTAGAAGCTGATTACTATTGTGAAGAGGATATGAATTTCAGACCAGGTGACTGTTTTAAGTCAAGGCAATGATTCCCTGGTGGCTCAGATGGTAAAGACTCCATCTGGAATGCAAAAGACCCTGATTCAATCCCTGTGTGGGGAAGATCCCCTGGAGAAGGAAATGGCAACCCATACCAGTATTCTTGCCTGGAGAATCCCATGGACAGAGGAGCCTGGCAGGCTACAGTCCGTGGGGTCACAAAGAGTCAGACATGACTGAGCAACTTTCATTTTCATTAATGCCCTCCAATAAGCTGACATTTTAGTGAAAACTTAAAATAGTGAGGAGCAAATATGAGGACATTTTGGAAAAGAAAATTCCAGGCAGAATGAACAGATTTTGCAAAGGCTCTGAGTAAAATCACGCTTAGCATATTCAGTGATCAACCAGGAGAAATCAGCACAAGTTGAAGGCAGAGAAACAAGTGAAGGCAGGTTGTGAAGAATCTGTAGGCACAAGAAGGCCATAATGTCTTATTTTGAGGGGATAGGAAGCCAATGGAAAGTTTTAAACAAAAGAGTAATGAAACTTTATTTTAGTTTGAAAAGGTTACTCACTTCCATTGTGATTGGCTTTGAAGGAGGGGCTGAAGCTGAATGGCCTTAGAGTAATTTATGTATTGCAATAATCTGCAAGAAGTCGTGGCTATATAAGGTAGAGCTGTAGCAGCGACATTGGGAAAAATGTTTCATATTTGAATATTCAGTGTCTGCAGATTGGATATGGAGTACAGGGGGTAGACAGAAGCTACCCAAAAATTTGACTGCAAAAATTTGATGCTAGACTCTAAAAAGATATTTTCATTTAGTGAGATTGGGAAGACTGGAAGAATGTGTTTGGTACCATGTGTTTGTCAGGGAAAGTAAAAATTTCAAGTGTGGAAATTTTCAATTGTCATCATAAGTTAAATATTCAAGTGAAACTGTCAAGTAGGCAGTAGGATTATGAATATGACATTCAGAGAAAAAGTCTAGACAATAGAAATTTTACAGTTATAGGCAAAGATGAGCCAAGTGTTTGTAGTTTTACATGAGGATTTGACCCTGAGTTAACTTTCAGGCTTATTCCCATAGCAATCTGATAAGAGTTAAATTCCCTCTCCAAGCAATATTACTAAAACAGAAATTACCCCTAATTTGCACCTGGACAAGCAACTATGAATATTCCATAGTGTTATGCATTGAGCAATGACTGTTGAGACTGGCATGTTTCTTGCAGGGACCAGGGAAGCTATGCCTGTAGGGATATTAACTTGTGTGTGTGTGTGTGTGTGTGCGCGCGCACGCACGCGCGCGCACACACGCGCTCAGTCATGTCTGAACTCTTTGTGACCCCATGGACTGTAGCCCACCTACAGTCTCCTCTGTCCATGAGATTTCCAGGGAAGAATACTGGAGTGGGTTTCCATTTCCTTCTCTGGGGTATCTTCCTGACCCAGGGATTGAACCTGTGTCTCCAGCATCTCCTGCCTTGGCAGGTGGTTACCACTGGCAGATGAATCTCCCCAGTATCCCACTTGTGGAGGCCTGTATGACATGAGGTTTTTAAACCAGACAAATTTCCCCACCTACTCAAAGTAGTCTCAACCCTACTGAACTGTCATCTGAGTTGATTCCTTCCAGGCGATCCTCTAGAGTGTTTCATGGACTGCTGAAAGAACTATGCCTGAAAGGAATGCTTGATGTTGAGCTGCTGTCCTTCTGTGTTTCCTGTTTGATAACCTTCTGAGCAGATTGATATCTCATGTGGTTTATGATAGTGTTTTGAGTATGAATGTATAACTAAGCCCAAGAAGCTTAATTGGTGAGCCTTGTTCAGTTCAGTTCAGTTCAGTCGCTCAGTGCTGTCCAACTTGCTGCAACCCCATGAACCATAGCATGCCAGGCCTCCCTGTCTATCACCAACTCCCGGAGTCCACCCAAACCCATGTTCATCGAGTTGGCGATGCCATCCAACCATCTCATCCTCTGTTGTCCCTTCTCCTCCTGCCCTCAGTCTTTCCCAGCATCAGGGTCTTTTCCAATGAGTCAGCTCTTCTCATCAGGTGGCCAAAGGAAGTACTGGAGCTGATGCTTCAGCATCAGTCCTTCCAAAGAACACCCAGGACTGATCTCCTTTAGGATGGACTGGTTGGATCTCTTTGTCATCCAAGGGACTCTCAAGAGTCTTCTCCAATACCACAATTCAAAAGCATCAATTCATCAGTGTTCAGCTTTCTTTATAGTCCAACTCTCGCATCCATACATCACTACTGGAAAAACCATAGCCTTTACTAGATGGACCTTTGTTAATTAATGTCTCTGCTTTTTAATATGCTATCTAGGTTGGTCATAAGTTTCCTTCCAAAGAGTAAGCGTCTATTTATTTTATGGCTGCAATTACCATCTGCAGTGATTTTGGAGCCCCCCAAGATAAAGTCAGCCACTGTTTCCACAGTTTCCCCATCTATTTGCCATGAAGTGATGGGAGCAGAGGCCATGATCTTAGTGTTCTGAATGTTGAGCTTTAAGCCAACTTTTCCACTCTCCTCTTTCACTCTCATCAAGAGGCTCTTTAGTTCTTCTTCAGTTTCTGCCATAAGGGTGGTGTCATCTGTATATCTGAGGTTACCGATATTTCTCCCAGCAATCTTGATTCCAGCTTATGCTTCCTCCAGCCCATTGTTTCTCATCATGTACTCTGCATATGCTGCTGCTGCTGCTAAGTCTCTTTAGTAGTGTCTGACTCTGTGACACCCCATAAACAGCAGCCCACCAGGCTCCCCCATCCCTGGGATTCTCTAGGTAAGAACACTGGAGTGGGTTGCCATTTCCTTCTCCAATGCATGACAGTGAAAAGTGAAAGTGAAGTCGCTCAGTCGTGTCCAACTCTTAGCGACCCCATGGACTGCAGCCTACCAGTATTCAAAATATAGATAGTTTTAAAGACATAAGGCTAGATGAAATTTCTTAAGAACCATTAATGAACAAATGAAAAATTCTGAAAATTATACTTTCAGTTACCCCAAAAAGCTAGGAGAAAATGTGGAATGAAAAGAAGAATCTGAAAAAAATGTATTTAATGAGATAGAAATATAGCCAAAAATATTTGGTATGCTTGAAACCAAGGGAATTGGGCATTTCAAGAAAGAGGACTCACTTGTGTCAAATGCTGCTCTGAACTAGAACATTACCAAAAAAAGCATTCACAGGAGGGACAGTTTAGCTTGATTGACCTCTGTTCTGATTGGCTGGTATCCATGTCACAATGAAGAGGGAAAGTTAGTCTACCACTTCTAGAATTGGAGCTAGAAATGCATCAGAGAGTTAAAGTTGGTTCAAGGCACTGTAGCTTGTCTCAGAGTTGTAAAATTGATTAGATAGTCCATGGTAGAGGGTAGGTGGAGATGGTAGAATGACAAGGAAAGGCGAAGAGGGAGCAGAGTTAGGAAAAATTTGATTTGTACTTATATTAAGATTTCATTTCTTCATAGGAAATGACCAGAGGTAATAGGATTGAAGTGGTCTTTGTTTTGTTGTTCTCAGAAGTTAAGAAATAAAATTCTCATGGAAATTAAAACATACCAAATAATATTGGGTTGACCAAAACATTTATTTAAGTTTTTTCCATTATGGAAAGACCAGAACAAACTTTTTGGTCAACCCAATAAATATAGAATAATAAATTTTGGTAAATTCATTAATCTTAGGACTTATTATTCATCTTATATATCAAAAGAACATATTCAGTTTTGCTTTGACAAAGTAGATTTAATTTCAGGATTACTTCAGAATTGTTTTGTTTTGTTTAATTACATGCCACATTGGGTGCCCAGTCATTTCCTATTCTTCATGCGACACGTGATACTTTCTTTGATGACACATGTGGGCAATGTATCAATGAATACTTCTGTCAGTTCCAGTTAGTTAATACACCCTGTTGCCAGTCAGCACATGTTGCTTTTCACCATTGATTTATGAATTCCCTTTCACTTTACTGACAACCTCATCTTTATATAAATCAGTTGTCAAGGATGACTACATCTGTCATTTTAATCATGAGGAAGTTTCACATTACATCATAATAGATACTTGAAAGTTAACGAGGAAAGTTGATATTCTCTCAAGTTCTGTGCTTTATTTCACACTTTTTACCTAAAAAGTAATATTAATAAATGTTGGTATGATTGGCATGTACAGTCAAGCTTCGTGTAAGAAGTCATGAGTCTAAAAGCATCTTAAATGTGCAGCCATTGTTTAAAAATCAAAAAAGGCAGCAGAAACGATCTAGTTATGGGGGTGTTAGATTCACAGCCAAACTGATTCCTGGCAAGGTATTATTTGATTCCAGTAACTCCTAAACGTAACATGACCCTATGTGTAATGGAAACCAACTCGCTCTTTTAGATGGAGGAGAAATACCAATTATTTTAGAAGTAACTCACTTGTAATTAGTACAGTTCATATAAAATATAGGACAAAGCTTATACAATTGCTTAAAACAAGACTTACAAAAGAGTAAACAAAATTTAAGAACTGAGATTTCTCTCTACTTCTATACTATCTGTATCAGTATCTATATTAACTGCACAATCTCTATCTCTTTATCTATTCATATAGAATAGAAAGCCCACTTAATCAGGTAAGAATTTGTATTTGTAACCAAATATGCAAGACCTCTAGCAAATAGCATCTGTGATGTGATTTTGAGAATAAAATTTAAAGGGCAAACTTGAATTAGTACAGTGTGATTCTGCAGGGAAAAATAGGGAACATTCTAGTGGTTTAATATTTACATAGAAATCAACAGAAAAATAAAATTTCTACAGTTTTATCTAAATTATTTTAAATGACTTGACATAGTTTTAAACTGTCAGCAGCAATATAAGTCAGTTGAAGACACCACACAGAAACAAGAAATCTGTCTTCAAGTCTTGAAATTTTCTGGATTACCTTTTTTTAAACACTGATAAAATTCTTTTAATAGCTCTAAGCAGTCCTTGGAAAGTTTTGTGATCATTAACTTTTTGGATTATGGAACACTCTGAGACTAGAATGAAAGCTAGAGACCCCTTAGCTTAGAAAGATACATATAAGAAGAAGCCCATAGTTTAAAGATAGTTAAGAACCCCAAAACACTGCCAGAATTCTTCCTGTATGTTTATACATATTGGTATATTATCTATAACATATTCTTTATGTTAAATATATGGTTTTATATTTCATCTTTTTAACAGATTATTTAGTATGCATTTCTAATGAGAGTAAATATTCAATTAATTTGATTGTTCTCCAATTAATTAAGAAGGCTTGATTTTCAATGAATGCCATTAAAAAGAACATTTGAGAATTTCTTAAAATTAGACATTAAATTAAAAATAATTATCTAAAAATTTCTACTTTAATGCCATAGAAGTATTCTATTTATTTATGTCACATATCTATCCTAATAGACCAAATTGCTTGATAACTCACTTCATTTTACTGCTGAATAATAATACATTGTACAGTTTTTCCCTAAGTTATTTATTGATTAACCTACATCTTGGTCAATACCAGTATTGCAATGAACAATAAAGCTGAACAACTATTGTAACGTGCATTTTCAAATCAATTGAGTAGCGATCTAAAAGCACAAATATTGGATTGTATCACAGATAATGTTTGTTCTGGAGCTTCGCTGATGGATCAGCAGGTAAAGAATCTGCCTGCAAAGCAGGAGTCTCAGGTTCGATCCCTGGGTTGGCAACATCCCCTGGAGGAGGAAATGGCAACCCACTCCAGTATTCTTGCATGGAAAATCTCATGGACAGGGTCACAAAGAACTGGAAACTACTGAGAAACTAACCAGAAACAGATCACAGACAAAGTTTACCTGTGTAACAAACTGTTAAGCTGTCTTCCCAAGTGGTTGTGCCACTTTGCACTCCCATCAGTTATAAATAAGAACCTTTGTTCCTTCATTTTCTTGCTAGCAATTGACATTGTCTTATTTATTTATTTATTTATTTTTGGAATGTTGGTTATTCCACTAGGTGTGCAGTGGAATAACATTAAGACAAATGATGTTGAACCTTGTTCTATATATTTATTTGCCAATTGTATAGCTATTCGGTGAGATGCCTGTTCAGATATTTTGCTTTTTTTTTTNGTATTAAATGCTCAGAGGTCTAAAAAGAAACAGACAACAGTAAAATAATCTTAAAGGGACATCATTACCCCACCTTCAACAATGGGTCATCATCTAGATTATCAACAAGGAAACTAGACTTCAACCAAGCTTTAAACCGAATGGACCTAAAAGATATATTCTTCTCAGGCACACACAGAATGTTCTCCAGGATGAACCATAGGCTAGGTCATAAAGCAAGTCTTAACAGATTTAAGAAAATTAAAATCATACAAGTTATTCTTTTTGCCCATAGTGGTATAATACTAGAAATCAGTAACAGAAGGAAATTGAAAAATTCACAAATATATGAAAATTAAACAACACAGTCCTGAACAACCAGTAGATCAAAAAAAGGAAATTTAAAGAAAATAGCTAAAGAAGGAGAAATCAAAAAGGAAACTGAAAAATATCTTGAAGCAAACAAAAATGAAAATGTACCATACCAAACTCTATCATTTCAGTTCAGTGGGTTAGTTGTGTCCGACTCATTGTGACCCCATGGACTGCAGCTCACCAGGATTCCCTGTCCATCACCAACTCCTGGACCTTGCTCAAACTTATGTCCATTGAGTCAGTGATGCCATCTAGCCATCTTTTCTTCTGTCGAACCCTTCACCTACCTTCAGTCTTTCCCAGCATCAGGGTCTTTTCCAAAGAGTCAGTTCTTTGCATCAGGTGGCCAAAGTATTGGAGCTTCAGCTTCAACATTAGTCCTTCCAATGAATATTCAGGACTGATTTCTTTTATGATTGACTGGTTTGATTTCCTTGTAGTCTGAGGAACTCTCAAGACTCTTCTCTAACACCAATTCAACAGCCTCAGTTCTTTGGCTCTCAGTATAGTCCAATTCTTACATCCACACATGACTTCCAAAGTATTGGAGCTTCAGCTTCAACATTAGTCCTTCCAATGAATATTCAGGACTGATTTCTTTTATGATTGACTGGTTTGATTTCCTTGTAGTCTGAGGAACTCTCAAGACTCTTCTCTAACACCAATTCAACAGCCTCAGTTCTTTGGCTCTCAGTATAGTCCAATTCTTACATCCACACATGACTACTGGAAAAACCATAACTTTGACTAGATGGACCTTTGCAGGCAAAGTAATGTCTTTACTTTTTAATATGCTGTCTAGGCTTGTCAAAGCATTTCTTCCAAGGAGCAAGCATCTTTTAATTTCATGGCTGCAGTCACCATCTGTAGTGATTTGGGAGCCCAAGAAAATAAAGTCTCTCACTGTTTCCATTGTTTCCTTATCAATTGTCATGAAGGCAGTGGTTTTTCNAGCATATTCAAAAGCAGAGACATTACTTTGCCAACAAAGGTCCATCTAGTCAAGGCTATGGTTTTTCCAGTGGTCATGTATGGATGTGAGAGTTGGACTGTGAAGAAAGCTGAGCACTGAAGAATTGATGCTTTTGAACTGTGGTGTTGGAGAAGACTCTTGAGAGTCCCTTGGACTGCAAGGAGATCCAACCAGTTCATCCTAAAGGAGACCAGTCCTGGGTGTTAATTAGAAGGACTGATGCTGAGGCTGAAACTCCAATACTTTGGCCAGCTCAGGCAAAGAGTTGACTCATTGGAAAAGACCCTGATGCTGGGAGGGATTGGGGGCAGGAGGAGAAGGGGATGACAGAGGATAAGATGGCTGGATGGCATCACTGACTCGATGGACATGGGTTTGGGTGGACTCCAGGAGCTGGTAAAGGACAAGGACACCTGGCATGCTGTGAATCATGGGGTCACAAAGAGTCAGACATGACTGAGCAATTGAACTGAACTGAACTGAAGGGCATTCTGGGAAGCCTTAGTAGCTCAGTCGTAAAGAATCTGCCTGCAATGCAGGAGACCTAGGTTTCATCCCTGGGTTGGGAAAATCCCTTTGGAGAAGGAAAGGGCAACCCACCCCAGTATTCTTGCCTGAAAAGTCCTATGGATGGAGGAGCCTAGTGGGCTACAGTCCATTGGACTGCAAAGGGTTGACACAACTGAGCACACATGTACACAGAGCGTTCTACCTGTAGTTAGTGGAATCGTGATAGTATTCATAATTGGGTCAATCTTCTCTTCTTTTGGGCTATTAAGAAAATCAAAACATATATTTATTTATTAAAAACAATTTTGAAGGAGTTTTAGCACTGTCTGAAGTAAAAGGAAAGCATCACCTTAATAGCTTTACTTTCTTTGTAAGTGGGACATATAAAATATAAATTATATTATCTGCTTCACATTGCTATTTCTTAATGAGAGACTAGTACTGATGAGAAAATTTGTCCTATATATATATATTTTTTTTTCTGAAGAAGATGAGTCACTAGGTGTAGAAACAAATGATTAATTACCACCTACACACTACTACCCAATTATTTTAAAATCAAAATGCTCCCTCACATCTCTCAGACTTTCCACACTGGAAGGAATTCCACCCATTGACTTGAAGAAGAGTAGTAGCCTAAAGAATTATCAAGAAAGATGCCAGTCAAACCATTTGAAATTACTATTTGATTTCTGATTTTGCTTTCCAGGGGAATTTATCTGCCTTCACATAAATACATAAACACACACAATTTTTTTTAGAAATTGGAATTAGATGATCAAACAATGTGTTAAAAAATAAAATAATTTCTTTTTCAGGAGCAAAGTCTATTAGCATGAATTTCACTAGGGATTTCCATAATAACCTCAATTATGGCATAAAGTATCCTTTAAAAAAAGATACTTCCTCATAATTTAATTCCATTATTTGCTATGTTTCTTTTGTGCTGCATTTCTCTACTTTCTAATAGGCATGATATGTGCTGCAGTTAGAACTCTAACTGAGTGAAGTCTTGAGGCTAGGAAAACATTGAAATTTCAAGAGTCATGATCTTGTAAATTATTATTACAGCATCTTACAAAAGACAGTGCATGTTGTGCATTTCATGTATCATCCAAGACAACAGTTGGGCTGTTATTACAGGCTAAGTATAAGCTGTAGAACTTCAATCACTGACTTCTTATTTCTTCTTTTAAATTAAATGTGTTATACAAACATTAAGAGGTTAAACTTGAGCATTTCTACCATATGCATGTTGCAAAGACATTTTGCTGAAAAGCAGAGTTGGTATTTAGTAACACTGCCACGAAATCAAAAGACGCTTACTCCTTGGAAGGAAAGTTATGACCAACCTAGATAGCATATTGAAAAGCAAAGACATTACTTTGCCAACAAAGGTCCGTCTTGTCAAGGCTATGGTTTTTCCAGCGGTCATGTATGGATGTGAGAGTTGGACTGTGAAGAAAGCTGAGCACTGAAGAATTGATGCTTTTGAACTGTGGTGTTGGAGAAGACTATTGAGAATTCTTTGGACTGCAAGGAGATCCAACCAGTCCATTCTAAAAGAGATCAGCCTTGGGTGTTCTTTGGAAGGAATGATGCTAAAACTGAGACTCCAATACTTTGGCCACCTCATGAGAAGAGTTGACTCATTGGAAAAGACTCTGATGCTAGGAGGGATTGGGGGCAGGAGGAGAAGGGGACGACCGAGGATGAGATGGCTGGATGGCATCACGGACTCTATGGACATGAGTTTGAGTGAACTCCAGGAGTTGGTGATGGACAGGGAGGCCTGGCATGCTGTGATTCATGGGGTCGCAAAGAGTCGGACATGACTGAGCGACTGAACTGAACTAAACTGAACTGAACACTGCTTTAGTAATTAACAAGCACTTATTAAAGTAAATTTAGTGATCATAACTGGGTGTTTTCATATTTTCTATAATATTTAATTAATGGACAGATATATTTATCACAGATGTCTTAGGGAACAGGCACTGTACACAGTAGCAAAAATAGTGAAAAACTTGGGGCTTCCCAGGTGGCTCAGTGGTAAAGAATCTGCCTGCCAAGCAAGAGACATGTGTTGGGAAGATCTCTGGGAGAAGGAAATGGCAACCCACTCCAGTATTCTTGCCTGGGAAATCCTATTGACAGAGGAGCCTGGAGGGCTACAGTCCATGAGGTCACAAGAGTCAGACACAATTTAGTGACTAGACAACAACAACAAAGGGAGATATAGTAGAAAAAAAATATTACATTCATTTCTATGAAAATACTATTACCTGCTTTCCAAAATTATTATACAGAATTATATAAATAGAATAATGCTTTGATATGAAGTCCTATCAGTTCAGTTCAGTTCAGTTCAGTCGCTCAGTCATGTCCGACTCTTTGCGACCCCATGAATCGCAGCACGCCAGGCCTCCCTGTCCATCACCAACTCCCGGAGTTCACTCAGACTCACGTCCATCGAGTCCGTGATGCCATCCAGCCATCTCATCCTCGGTCGTCCCCTTCTCCCCTTGCCCCCAATCCCTCTTCAGCATCAAAGTCTTTTCCAATGTGTCAACTCTTCGCATGAGGTGGCCAAAGTACTGGAGTTTCACCTTTAGCATCATTCCTTCCAAAGAAATCCCAGGGTTGATCTCCTTCA